>REGO01000155.1:4004898-4018707 GCA_010120015.1 Rhombomys opimus | reverse complement strand
ATAGGTATCAAAATACTTTCATGTTCTTGTACATAAATGTTAAACACTGATGTCATACGAAATACAACTCAGATTCTGAAGAAAAATATAAACAAAGAGTTTGGGTGATTCAACTCAATTCAATACTGAATGATCAGTTTGCATATTCAGTTTCTGAAAACCTCTTTTAAGAAATCATAAGTACTCTTAATATTCTTCTTAGGTAGTTGAACATTGGTTCTTTTGGCAAAATATTGAAAATATTCTTTGTTGTTTTGTCTTCACAATCAAAGTGAAGACATATTTTTACTTTTTTAAAAATATAAATTATACTTTATCACACTGTCTCTGGAAAAATACAAGTGGCCCTCTTAGAAAATTATGGCGTTGTATATTTACTTCATGACTGTAAACTGAATTCAAAGCCCAATATATATGTATATGTATTTATATATATATATATGCATATCTATATTTATTTGTAAGATGATATGGATTTTTTTTGTTTAATTTTAGGCCAAGTAACCTCCCCTTTTCTCTGTTGTCTCCTTCTGTTCTCTTTACTCAGTACCAAAGTGTGTTAAGATCATGTCCTAAGCATTCTCCCCTCAACTTCTCTCAGTACCAAATGCATTTCTCCAAACCACAATATTCACCATAAAAACAATAGGTATAAGAAAGGGAGTTGAGGAATCCAGAGCTTGTCTTTATAACAGGAAATAAAACAAAATGTCAAGCAGCTCAGTGGTCCGTCCTTCCTCATGTTCCTCAGCCACCATGACCTAACGATGTTAGCAGTTACTCGCCAAAGTGGCACTGTTCAGGTAAGTGCCTCTGCTTTAGAAGGACTTTGTAACAACATAATTTTCATTAATATAATGTTTACTCTGGTTTTATAAATTAATAGAGCAAACCCAAATCTAATTAAATAAAGTAGTGACTTTTCATGTGAAATTACAAGTGGGCCACCACACTCACCTAGCATTTTACCCTTCTGCTTGCTGGGCAAGTGCTTTAAACCACTAAGCAATCTTCTGGGCCCAAGTTAGATTATCACAACAGCTCAATTTCCTATTGTTTGTAGCAGAGACACTATTGCTTTTATGTGAAAATTAATAACCATAACACCAATGAGTCAAAATACTTAGGCAACATGAGACTAGGATGAGAACCATGATAAAAATTCTCAAGTTTCATCATCTCAGACTATATTATATTTCTTTGCAAATCACAGGATGATTTACAGGAAACAGAAAAATGCTAATATAGCTCACTCTACCACGTGGAAATGCAGAGTAAGTGTTAGAAGGACTGTGACATTTCACTTATATGTAATTTAATAATGTATAATATTTATATTATAAATATATCATATAGAAGCACTGTAAAGGTGGCATGAGATGTGGAATTATTTGGATGGAGATCATTTTGTGGATTGCAGAAGATCTTAAGTTTATACTGTGGAATGGAATCAACAAGAAGAATCAGGAAGGCAAAAGAGAGACTATATGAGAGAAAAACAATTTTACAAAAGGGTAACAAATTTAGAAAGAGCTGCTATGTTAGATAGGCATAAAGTTAAGGAAAGCTGAGGCTTTGGTACTATTGTCTAAACTAAACCTGCAGTGATAAAGGTACAGATGACCCACACCTACAAGGTGAAGACTCCCACTGCATTTTGGTCTGGTCAAAGAATGTCATAATCAACATCATAATCTAAAAGAGCCACATATCCAGATAGCAAACTGAATACTTGGGTTCATTTCTATATACTGAAAGGAAGAAAACAAAAACAAAAGCAAGATGATAGCCATAGGTGAGTTACAGGTTTTTCACGAGGGGCACATGGTGAATCTGAAAAACAAGTGTTCTCAATTCATTCAACAAAAGTATCCAAACTAACAACAACAACAACAAAAAAAACTGAATTAAGGAGAGGGGCCAGATAACTGTGAATCACATGCAGCCACTTGTTTTAGCAAACGAGGTCAGAATGCATCTATCATGCAAGTTTGTTCACAAGTAGCCTTTTTGCTACAACAGAAAAATAAAGTATTTGCAACAGATCACAACAAAGAACTGAAGCACTCTCAAGTTAGTTTTCTTATTTCAGTCAAGCAGGAGAAGCAAAAGTAATAGTACAGAGTCCCCATCAAAGTATTCAGAAGAGCACACCGCAGTGCATGCATGTAACAATGGTGAGAAAAGCCAACAGAGGTTAGGGGACCCCTGCTCCCACCAGCACAACAGGAAGCTCTTTGATTCTGGGCCACTTTTTATATAAAGTACTTGGAAATAGTTTGCCATAATTAGTCCTGGACTGAACAATGTTCTGGGTTTACACAGGAAAAGTTAAATTAAAATCTGAGGTCTCAAAGGATGAACCAAATTACAAATTTCTTAAATGTATTCTAGAACAAGGGTCAGTATTGTGAAGCTTGGGCTGTGATTTGAATGCTGTCTGTGTTCTGAATGAGGTGAGATCCCCTCCCACTGTGTGGTGTGGCGAGGCTAGAGAGGGCGAGTGGTGGAACAGACAGGTGGCCTTCTGCTGTTCCTAGCATAAACAAAAGGCAGGCGGGAAGGGCCAGGACGGAGGGAGTCAGAAGAATGAGTGAGGAAGCCAACATATCTATGTTGCTAAGGGGTGAAGCTTCTGGGAGGGTTTTAGTTTTAGAAGATGACATCATTAGGGTGGAGAGATGATGAGCCAGTTCTTTGCTGGATACATCACTCACTCCACGGTATTACATTACCGAAAGAAAACAGTACAGTACAAATAGCTTTGGCGAATTTGACTCACAGCTTCCTAAATTTAGCTACCATATTATCTTCCTCCTGAGAGGCTTTGTTGCTAATTAACTCTGTACTGATGCATTTTTATATGTGCATGTACACGTATGTATGTATGTGGACATGATTGTGTGTGCAGTTCCACATGTGGTTTTGGACTCATATGTTTGTGTGTGAGCAAAACATTCAGTGTGGCCTCCATGAGTGCTATCTACATCCTTTGGGAGATGGACTCTCATTGGCCTGGAGCTCACTGATTTGGCTAGACTGCCTGGCCAGTGAGACTCAGGGATCCTAATGCTTTGGGCTCTCCAGGGTGCACGAACACCCACAACATTCATACATGTGTTCTTGGGATCAAACTCTGGTTCTTGTGTTTGCAAGGTAAGCTCTTTATTCACTGACTCTCTCTCTCTCTCTCTGTCTCTTCTCTCCCTCCCTCCCTCCCTCCCTCCTTCCCTCCCTTATACAAACAAGACTCACAGCTAATAAAGTACACAGATTACATCTCTATTCACATGCAATGAACAAACATAAAATTTGAGAAAATGGCTCTATTTAAAATATACTTGTGGATAATGAAATGCTGAGGAAAAACTGCAAGAGAAGATTAAGACAGAAAAAAGGCAAAAATTTACAAAAAAAAAGTAAAAAAAATAAATGGAACAACATTATTAGTATTTTTTTCAGTTGCTCTCAATATCAGATTTAAAAATAATAGCTGATCCTAAGATTTACATATAAATATACTTGGCCAATTGCCTTAACAGTAATAATTTTGGAGAAATTATACTTCTATATCTTTATTGCAAAGCTTGTAGCTTGTAGTAAGATGGCATTGGAGTATGTACAGATATAGAAATTAATGGAATGTAATTTGAGAACCCAGCAATAAACCTTTATATTAACAGACAAATTATTGCTTCTTTACAGCATATATGAAACTTAACTAAAATTTCATCATAAGTTTAAATGTGAGAATTGAGACTATTTAAAAGAAAATGCAAGAGTAAATCTTTGTGGTCCTACATTAGCAATGATTTCTTAGATTCTTTTCGGAAAAGCATAAGTACCAACAACAAGCCAACAAATTCTCGTAAAAAAAAAAAAAAGTCCATATGCTTCAGAATTATCACAAAGTGACAGAAAACTCATAAAATTTTCAAAACTCATAAAATTAGCAAAAGAATTACACCCACATATATGTGTGTGTATATACATATGCACACACATATATACTTATATATATATACACATATGTATATGTGTGTATATATATAATATATATTAATTGTAATAATATATCAAATTCATGTAATAAAAATTCATATTAAATTCAATAATGAAAGTAATACCCCAGAAAAAGGCAAGGGAATTACTTAGACTTTATTTCTAAAAGGATATATAAGGATGTGACTGGGCAGTGAACACATACAAAAGGGCTATAATAGTTATTATGGAAATGAAATAAAGGCCACAGGGACATAATTATTTTATATGAACTGGAATATAATCCAAAGAGAGCCTTAAAAAAAAAACAGTGAGTTTAGGAGAAACAGAAGCCCTCCCCACCCCCAAGCTTGCTGATCTCAATAAAAAATGGTGCAAGTACAATCTCTGAAATACAAGGACATTTTAGCTCCCATTTCAACAATTTCCGTTGTCCTATTTCAACAACTGTCATTGGAGCATTTTACAAAGGAAATTAAAGGCAAAGTATGCAATTAATGCAGAGGAGTGGGAAAAGACAAAATAAAATGTAAAGACCAAGAAAAGACAGTCTACACAAAACAATTTCAATTTGTAGAAAATTGTAGGAAGCATTTCCTACAAAATGTAGGAAGCATTTCTATTTACAGAGTGCCAAGATAGTTTGCTTTTAAATACAGTAGGCTTACAGAACCTACTACCATTTTGATAGGAAATAGCATTTACATACTCAACTGTATAATGTACATAAAACTTATGGCTGATATTTACCTTTTCAAATGAGCTTACATGGAACAACTGCTGAGAGAAAATATATTGACTTTTCTGTCATCATAATTAAAATTATTTTCCTTGAAAATTCATGGAGGCTCTTTAGAACACAAGCAGAATTATCCTGTGCTAATAACAGGGTTCTAGACAGCAAGAAAATGAACAGTTTTAGGACAAATTTTAAACCTCAAAATAAGAACTATTTTGCCTTTTAAACGTATTTCACTGGGGGCGAGAGAATTTTGTATAGAGCCTGTTAGAATATGCAAGACCTTCTAAGATCTGGGTGTAAGACTGAAGAATTTGATGCAGGTTTGATGTGAATAAGAAACCAGGATAATATCACACCATTAGGTTTCCAGGAAACAGTGCATAATCACAGTCCACTGAGAAATATTTAATTTGTAGGTGGCTCATTAAGAAGTTACTGAGAGAAAAAACACCCCCCACACACACACACACAGCACACACAACGTGCTAAGATTCATCACTTCTGAGATCAAAGCACAGTGGGAAAACAGTCAAATACAAACTGAATAAATTGTAATAAATCATAATCATAATAAATAAAATTGAAAAAAAGACAGAAAAGCAAGAAGAAAGTACCATGTTCCAGGAGAAGAGGCCAGGCAGGATGTAAGTAACAGGATAAATGAGCACAAGAATGGGATTGATTAAAGATGTCTAGTTGGAGAAATCATGGTGCCCAACATGCACAGAAAGGTCAAGGTCTCCTCACAAAGCATGAAGAGAATTCCTGCAGCTGCACATTACTGTCATGGTGCCTGATGCTTTTCTTTTCTTCCTTCACTCATGCTGTTGAGGAAATCCAAATGAAATGCCGATTGTAACACCATTCATTGTTGTGAGACTGAATTCTAGTCTCAATTGACATAAAGTAGACATAAGCTGACCAGGAAGCTGGATGTGTGGGGAAGCTCCAAATATTAATATATGCCCTGTGTCTGTCAGAGCATGTGTGTATAAATTTATGAAAAGTTACTGTACTTAAAAATATTTTGCATAGTTATTTTTATATTTTAAAAGTTATACAGTGAAAAAAAATGATCAACATAAGAGGACCCATATCTTTGTGGACAGAACTACCCTCAGACTGGGTTGTATAAAAAATCAAATTGAACAAACCATGAAGAGCAAGCCAGTAGCCAGCATTCCTCTATAGTATGTGCTTCATCCCCTGCATTCAGGTTCCTGTCTTGGGTTCCTGCAATGATGCACCAGGATTGAAAGTCAAATAAGCCCTGCCCTCCAAAAAAAGCAACACAAAACAGGTTTGGTGGCTCAAATCCATAATTCCAACTCTAATGAGGAGGCAGAAGGATGGCCAGTGGGAGGGAAGGCAGCCTGGGTTAAAAAGTGAGCCTGTTCAGAAAACAAACCACCACCAACAACAAAAAAGCAAAGAGAATGTTAACTTAATCCTCTATTTCTCATTTTATAAATAGTCTTGCTTTATTCAAGTGAACTGGCCACGGGTAAAGAGACAAGTATAATAGGATACACACAGGCTATGAAGCTGGAAGTCAGGGAAGTAGGGGAGGCCTTAACTGAAAAGGGGGAGACAAGGTACCACAGAGGAACAGGGAAAGAGGAAAGGCGAGTGACACTCAAGGGTGTTTGACAAAGCATAGGGAAACCTTGTTTTATGTTTACTGAAAAAGCACGTATAATTCCTAACTGCAATCTAAGGGCCTGTTCTTTTACCTGCAGATAAGTAAGCCTTTTGCTCCACATCACACTAACTTCTTTTTGCAGCAGATGTCAATTATTGCTGAGACCAACAAGTGGTCAAGGTGAAGAGAACAAGCACGGGTGCTCAATTCCAGAGGACACATTACAGCACAGGGATCTATACTTAAGGATCCAGGAAGCATTCCAGAATAGGGGGCAAAAATATTATAAAATCCAGAGAAACAGAGTGTCTATTGCAAGATTGTGTCTTCTAGACATAAGATGGAAGCCACACCCCACAAAATCTCAATAAAAGAGATGCCTAAATGAAACCTTCACAATGACAACACCAATTGACATGACAACATGTGTGGAGGAAATCTCACAAAACTCCCCATAATCTTTCCCAGTTCTGATCTCCTTAAATGCTTATCCAAGCCCAACTAGCCAACACTAAATTATATACATATAAGCAAAACTAAACTAATTAGCAAGTTTCATATTTATTCATACACACACACACGCACACACACACACCACAACCACCTTCACCACCACCAAGGAAAACAACAAAAACAATTAAAGAATAAGAGGCCATATATTTGAGAGACAATGGGGAATAAAAGAGATGCTGGAAAGAAAAGAGGAAAGAGGTAAATGATATCATATTTTAACTAAATGAAAAATTAGGAATACATATATAGGCATATATATGTGTGTGTGTATATACACACACATATAGTTTGAATAAAGCTGTGCCACTTAGAGCAATAATGTTCATCCCAAGAGCCATTGTTTAACAAAAAACCCAGTATCATTCATGGAAAACTTCCTTTTGAATTGCTGGTTAAGAGTAGATGAGACTCCCAAGATAATATATTCTATTGCTCTTGCCCTTAGTTGCCCCCTAGATCTTGAAGGTAAGTCCCTATTGCTAAAGACAACATGTTGGACAAAGAACTTGGTGAAATCAGGCTGGAACAGACCCAGAAGTGTTCTTCCTGAGGTCTAAGTCTCACAGTATCAGTTACTATAAAAGCTGACAACGGAGAGAAGCAGCCAAGAACCCCCCATAGCTAGAGAGCCAATGAACCACAACAATAACCAGCATGGCAGGATGTCTCAAACAGTGGTTACCAACAAACCTCTATCTGGACTTAAGGCCTGCTTAATAGTTGAGAACCCATGCCTGGCATTGTAATTAAAGAGTAAGGATGTAAATCCATCCAACCATCTGTGCCTGCTGAGGTCACAGAACCAACCTAGAGGCGAACCTACCTACAATCACCACTATCATAAACCAGTGTAATTTCTAACTGCACTCTCAATTCTTTTTCATTATACTTACAGATATGTGTAGATCTCACCTCTCATCAGTGAAGCTTCTTTCAGGGAACAGATGGATACTAATAGGTGAATAACTAAGCATGTGTTTTCTGTTGCCAATTAACACATCCATAGCATAATTCCTACATCCTAAGGCTCAGGAAACATTGCAGATAAAGGGGTAGAAAGAGTCAGGGGGTTGGGGGAGTCCAAGATGGCTGTGACCAGTGTGTACCTTATCTGAGGGACACAGGATCTAAACTCTGAAATTGGTGAATGGAGGGGTAGCTGAAGCCAGAACATCGACATTGAGGCTTCCTGGGTGAGAAGGGACAACCCGTGAACTGGTTCAGTTTGGATCCAGGTCACCCATGGCTGTCTCTGGGGACTAAGAATGGCAAATATTCAACCCCCTGTGCTTTCTCGTGCCTCAAGCACAGGCCTCTCTGCTCAGAGGAGGGAGCAGTGGTTGCCCCAAGCACAATACTCCATGCTCTGTGACTGAGAGAGCAGAGGCGGGTGTCCGAAGTACGGGTCTCCCTGGCCAATGGACAAAAAATGGATACCACTGAGGTGACAGATTTCCTATACTCTCATTTGCCCCTGCGGGCCCAAATCTGAGAATGAAACACATGGGGAACCCCTGTGCTTTCTGATTAGGCCTATGAGTGAGTAAGGGTGCATTCAAGTGAGTGCACACAAAGCTCCAGATCCTTGCTCAAGAGTTCCTTGATGCTAGCAGCCAGACATTGGATCCCCCCACTCACACCTCCACTGTGGGCAACACAGGGATCCTTGGGACAGTGTTCTAAACACTGAAGGCCCTGTTCTGTGGGTATATACCAGTGGAGTCCAGGAAAATAAATCCTGGAACCTAGACAGATCTGAATACCAGGATGACAGTATGACAGGTATGTAGGCCACTGAGGTATTCAGGGCAACTGTGCATGTGCATTGCACCCACAAACCCGCCTGCACTTAATCTCCACCTTTCCAGGCATCTACATGCTCTAGCATCCTGTCCCTCAAGGCACACTTACACACACACACACACACACACACACACACACAAACACACGCTTGCCCACAGGTGCCTATGACCTTCCTCCCTTAACTACAGCTGAAACACAAACATCTACTCTCAAACTGGTGGACCTCTCTCATCTTCCTGAAGAATTCTCCAGACACTAGAGAGATGGACCCAGTCTGAAGTACAGAATCCAGGAACAAACAACGAAGGTTATGGATAAGCAGATGGCTAGAGTTCAGGGTAAGAACACATCCAACAAAAATCAGGACATTATGGCTTCACCAGCAAACCCAAAATCAATGAATATTATGATTCATGGGAAACACAGGAAAATTATTTTTAAGCTATGCTTATCAAGTTATTGGCACATAAAGAGGAAACAAACAAAACTCTCAAAGAAATAGCCACACAAACAGAGGCAAATAAAGAGGAAACTAAAAATGTGCTCAAAGAAATACAGGCAAATACAGCCACACATAAAGAGGAAGCAAATAAAAAAAAATAGAGGCAATCATGAAAAGACAGGAGTCCACATTCAAACAAATGAAGGAAATGGTGCAAGACATGAAAACAGAATTAGAATCAATAAGGAAAACACAAACATAGAAAACCCTGGAGCTGGAGAACTTAGAAAAAAGATCAGGAACCACAAAGATTAGCATCACCAACAGAATACAAGAGATGGAAGAGAGAATCTCAGGTGCTGAAGATACAACTGTGGAAATTGATACATCTATCAAAGAAAAAGTAAAAATAAGTTCCAAACACAAAACATCCAAGAAATAAAGGACTCCATGAAAAGATGAAAACTAAGAATAATAGGAATAGATAAAAAGAAGATTCCAGGATCCAACGTCCAGAAAATATTTTCCCAACTTAAAGAAAGAGTTGTCTACTAACATACAAGAGGTCTACAGAACACCATATAGCCTAGATCAAAAAAGAAGCGCCTCACGTCACATTATAGTCAAAACAATAAATCTACAGAAGAAAGAAAACATATTAAAAGCAGCAAGGGAAAAATGCCAAGTAACAGATAAAGGTAGATCTATCAAAATCACACCAGACTTCTTAACAGAAACCACAAAATCCAGAGGGCCTGGGCAGAGGTGATGCATCTCTAAGAGATCACATATGCCTACCCAGACTACTATACCTAGCAAAGCTTTCAATCAACATAGATGGAGAAAACAAAATATTTCATGACAAAATTAAACTTAAACAATATCTACACAGCAACCCAGCCCTACAGAAGATACTAGATGGAAAACTCCAATCCAACAAAATCAGCTACACCCAAAAGCACAGGATATAGATAACTTCATAACAAAAAAATTAAAAGAAAACAATTAATAGACATACAATAAACCGCTAACTCCACAATGAAGGGAACTAACATTCATTGGTCACTATTACCTAACAACATAAATGGACTCAACTCTCCAATAAAAGACACAGACTAACAGAATGGTTGCAGAAACAGTATCCAACATTCTGCTGCATCCAAGAAACACACCTCTGCAACAAAGATAAACACTAACTCAGAGTAAACGACTGGAAAAAAATGTTTTTTTTTTAAGCAAATGGACTCAGAAAACAAGCTGGGATAGCTATCCTAATATCTAATAAAGTAGACTTTCAATCTAAATTAATCAAAAAAAGAGGAGGAGGGGCACTTTAATCTCATTCAAGGAAAAATCCACCATGAGGACATCACAATCCTGAATATCTATGCCCCAATACAAGACCACCTACATTTGTAAATGAAACATTATCAAAGCTTAAATCACACATTGATCCTAACACATTAATAATGGGAGACTTTAACACTCCACTCTCATCAAGGAAAAGATCATCTACACAGAAGCTAAATAGGGAAACAATGGCAGTTTAAGAGGTCCTAATTCAAATGGACTTAATAGATGTCTACAGAGCTTTTCACCCAAACTCAAAAGAGTATACCCTTTTTTCAGCACTTCATGGAACCTTCTCCAAAATAGACCATATAGTCAAACACAAAGCAAATCTCAACAGATACAAGAAAACTGTAATAATCCCTTGTAGCCTATCAGAACACCATGGGCTAAAACTAGACCTCCACAACAATAGAAAAAACAAAAATTCTACATACATATGGAAACTGAACAACCCTCTACCCAATGATAGGTTGGTCAGAAAAGAAATGAAAAGAGAAATTATAGGCTTCCTAAAATTCAGTGAAAATGAAGGCACAACTTACCCAAACTTGTTGGACACAATCAAGGGGTGCTAAGAGGAGAGTTCATAGCACTTAAGTGCCTCCAGAAAGAAGTTGGAGGCATCTCATACAGGCAACTTAAGGGCACACTTAAAAGCCCTAGGGAAAAAAAAAGAAGCAGACACACCAAAGAGGAGTAGATGATTGACAGTAATCAAACACCAAGCTGAAATCAATTAATTAGAAACATAGAAAACAATTTAAAGAATCAATGAAACTAAGAGCTGGTTCTTTGAGAAAATCAACAACACAGACCAACCCTTAGCCAAACTAATGAAAAGGCAGAGAGAAACTATCCAAATCAGCAAACTCAGAAATGAAAAGGGGAGCATAAGGACAGACACTGAGGAAATCTAAACAATCATTAATCTCACATGCCACAAAATTTGAAAATCTAAATGAAATGGACAATTTTATTGGCAGAATCCATTTACTAAAATTAAATCAAGATCAGGTAAATAGATTAAATACACCTATATCTCCCAAAGAAATAGAGGCAGTCATCAAAAGTTTCCATTAAAAAAAAAAAAAAAAAAGCCCAGGGCCAACTGCTTTCAGTGCAGAATTCTATCAGACATTGAAAGAAGAGCTAACCCCATTTCTCTTTTAATTATTCAACAAAATAGAAATAGAAGGAACATTACCAAAATCATTCTATGAAGCCACAGTCACCTTGATACCTAAACCACACAAAAACCCAATAAAAGAAAAACTTCAGACCTATCTCTCTTATGAACCTTGATGAAAAAAATATTCAATAACATGCTTGCAAACCCTTATCTAAGAACATATAAAAGATATCATCCACCATGATTAAGTAGGCTTCATCCCAGGCATGCAGGGGTGGTTCAATATGCAGAAATCCATCAATGTAATCTACCATATAGACATAGTGATGGAGAAAAACCTCATGATCATCTCCTTAGATGCCAAAAAAAGCATCTGACAAAATCCAATACCCATTCATGTTTAAATTCTTGGAGAGATCAGGGATACAAGGCACATACCTAAACTTAGTAAAGACAATACACAGAGAGCCTATAGCCAATATCAAAACAAATGGAGGGAAATTTAAATCAATCCCACTGAAATCAGGAACATGGCAAGATGTCCACTATCTCCATACCTCTTCAACATAGTACTTGGAAGTCCTAGCTAGAGCAATAAGACAATGAAAGGAGATCAAGGGGATACAAATCAGAAAGGAAGAAGTCAAAGTATCATTATTTGCAGGTGATATGATGGTATACATGAGCAACCCCAAAAAATTCAACCAGAGAACTCCTACAGCTGAGAAACACCTTCAGCAAAGTGGCTCCATACAAATTTAACTCAAAAATATCAGAAGCCCTCCTGTATACAATAGACAAAAGGGCTAAGAAACAAATTAGGAAACAACACCCTTCACAATAACCACTTATAACATAGAGTACCTTGGTGTGCCTCTAACCAAGTAAGTGAAAGAACTGTTTGAAAAAAACTTCAAGTCTCTGAAGAAAGAAATTGAAGAAGACATCAGAAGATGGAAAGATCTCCCATGCTCATGGATCAGTAGGATTAACATAGTGAAAATGGCCATCCTGCCAAAAGCAATCTACAGATTCAATGCAATTCCCATCAAAATACCAAAACAATTCTTTACAGTTCTTGAAAGAACAATTCTCAACTTCATTTGGAAAAGCAAAAATCCCAGAATTGCTAAAACAATCCTGTTCATTAAGAGATGGGCTGTAGGTACCTCCATCTCTAATCTCAAGCTGTACTACAGAGCAATAGTATTAAAATTGCATGGTACTGGCATAGAAACAGAATGGGGGATAAATGGAACTGAATAGAAGACCCAGAAATAAACCCACACACTTACAGATACTTGATTTTTAACAAAGAAGCCAAAACCATACAATTGAAAAAAGGATAGAATCTTCAACAAGAGATGCTGGTCTAATTGGATGTCTACATGTAGAAAAATGCAAAAAGATCCATATTTATCACACTGCACAAAACTAAAGTCCAAGTGGATCAAAGACCTCAACATAAAACAAGACACTAAATGTGTTAGAAGAAAAAGTGGGGAACCTTGAACTCATTGGCATAGGAGACAATTTACTGTACAGAACACCAGAAGCACAGGCTCTAAGATCAATAATCAATAAATGGGACCTTATGAAACTGAAAACATTCTGTAAAGCAAAAGACACTGTCATCAGAACAAAACAACAGCCTACAGACTGAAAGGATCTTCACCAACCCTTTATCTGACAAGGGGCTAATATCCAGAATAAATAAAGAACTCAAGAAGTTAAAAAGCAACAAATCCAAACTTTTTGCAGAGTGCAGGGAATCTTATGAAAGAAGGGGGAGATGGAAAGACCTAGAGGGAACAGGAGCTCCACAAGGAAAGCAACAGAACTAAAATATCTGGGCACAAGGATCTTTTCTGAGACTGCTATTCCAACCAAGGACATGCATGGAGATAACCTAGAACCCCTGCACAGATTTAGCCCATAGGCTCAGTCTCCAAGTGGGTACCCTAGTAAGGAGGACAGGGACTGTCTATGACATGAACTCAGTGGCTGGTTCTTTGATCACCTCCCCCTGAGGGGGGAGCAGCTTTACCAGGCTACAGAGTAAGACAGTGCAGCCAGTCCTGATCAGACCTGACAGGCTAGGGTCAAAGAAAAGGAGAGGAAGTCTTCACTATCAGTGGACTGGGGGAGGGGCATGGGAGGAGAGGAGGGAAGGGGAGTTGGGG
>REGO01000155.1:3986954-3999941 GCA_010120015.1 Rhombomys opimus | reverse complement strand
ATTTACATTGAGTTTGAAAGTAAATAGGTTAAAAAATCCATGTTAATTAAACAATCCACCCATCTATAAGTTAGGTATCACAGAACCCGAACATAAAGAAGGATGAATATATGGACTGTGGTTCACTCAGAACAGAAACTCTGGTGTTTCTGAATGATCAAGGATCTAACTAAGCAGAACTGTCAAATATTGGACACAATTGGCTACAAGGCTCTGTCTTCTTAGAGTGGCTATTGGTGGTAAGGCAGAATAAGCACAATAGCAAATTTAATATTTCAAGGTTCATAAACTGTGTCTCCGTGCAAATGCTACACTTGTATGCATCCTTTGGGATGTCAGTCCTCTCCTCGGGTGCATTTTAACATAAAGGAAATGAGTTTTCGTGGTCCTCAGATATCTTTTATCAAGTAGCTGCTAATCAGTCCCTTAGTGACTACTGTTTAAGTAGGAACTCAGTGAAAATCTGTATAAATTGTTCAAGTCAAACTTATTAAAATATTTCATGTAAGATTGAGACCCATGTTTAACATGAAGAATGGAATCAATCCTATTCAGTTATTAACCTCAAAAAAATAGTTTGGAGTTTTTCTTCTATTAAGTAATCAAATGATGGAGTGCTTTTATCGAAGGGCTTTTAAAAGGATCACACTAAATTCATTTGTAAGTGTCCCACCATAGTTTGGATGATCTAACTGGCCTTTCAAAAGCATGTCTACTCAACTGCTTTCAGTAATAAGCAAACAGAAATGACATTAAGATACCCTTGTACCTACCTTTCCTCTAGAACACATGTGACGCCAGAAAGGGAGAGAGAATTGAATAGCTATACAGGATAATGAATTGGGTTTCTGCAAAGAAACTGAGAAGCGATTTTGGAGTGACCACTTTACCATGAAGCATTTGCCAGATCCACAAAACAAACAAAACACGAGCGGAAGCTTAGAGGATGGCTTAGAGGCCAGCTTTTCAAAATTCATGGTACCCTACTGCAGTGCAGGAAGAAAGGGATCAAATGAGCCTGATACAGGGAACTCACTTTTCCATGTGTCCAGGCACTGGGCTCCAAGGTGAAGCCTCATGCAGAGCTGAGCACTCCAGTCACACCCTCCAGAGGAGAATTAATGAAGTTCCTCAAAGGACAAGGATTCCAGGAGACTGGTGATTAGATCTATAAGTCACACAAAACTATTGTCTTTAATGTTTCTAATTAGATAATTGTCACATAAGATTAGGAACTAGAAATAAAGAACATTACAAAAATCACAACAAACTCTACCATCACAGGGTTATGACTCCCAAGAGCTTCAGGATGGATTTCATAACATCACACATCTCTCCGGAGGAGATTAACTCTCAAAGGATGAAGAATTATTTCTATTGCCAAATGAGGATACTTTATACAGCAGAACCAACATGTAAGTCACTAGTTAAAAATTAGAAATAAATGAGTAAATTGATTGTTTGAACAATAATGTTATAAATAAAAATATGATGATTAATGTTAGCAAAACTAAAATTCCTATAAAACAGAGCGATGTAAAGTGATTATTAGCAGTGTCACCCGCAGAATACTATTGATAACTATGACACTATAACCATTACTGTGTCTATTTGTGGTTTATGTTTCCGTGCTTTATCTTTCTCTAAAGTATAAGTTGTTCAGTTTAATAGTATAATAAAATTTAAAATCACGTATGTTGTCTCTCTTTTAAAGGGATAGTTTGTAACCTCAAAACATATTTAGGATTTGACTAAGTAATTAACTCATTCTACCATATTTGTATATGGGACCTATATGTAAGAGGTTTTGAGTTAAACTGTCATCAGCAATCACCTCAGAACAATAAGGTAGGTGAAAGAGAGGGAAATTTTTCCTCAACACATCATAGAAACTGTGCCTTCCTTTATAATGATAGAAAACCTGAACACTCACAGTGTGAAAAGCACAGTTCCTCCTTGTGGAGCCAGGAGGAATCGAAATTGTTTCCACACTGAACATGATCAAAACTTGTTGCGAAACGAGATGATGAATATCTTAATAAGCATGAAAATCCTAAGTAGCCTGACCCACAAACATTCTGAGAAGCAAAAATGTAAACTACTAACTCTGAAATATAAGTATTGTTTGCTTGTTTTTTTTTTTCCCCCATAAATTGATGGCTCACACTTCCAGCAAAAATTGAAGCAAGCAAAGGTTCTTGTCAGCTGCTGTTAGATTGCAGCATCTTTGGAGAGAGAAGGACATTTCCACCTTGGCACTCTCATGGTTCTAAACACCCTTGCACAGCACAGGCACTTCAAATTCAATGAGATGATGAAAAACTCCCTAAGATGAGTATTACCCTAAGCATCCTACTGAATTATTTGCTACTTGACAGGTTCTGGGAAGCAGGGAGCCATTGTCTTGGGTTGTGTGCTCTCGCGTGATATCAACGAGCTCCAGTGAACAGCTACAAACAACGGTAATACCTACAGCTCTGGGTAAGCACAATGGGTCACAAAACAAAACCAAAAAAGACATGAATATGGAAAGAGACTGCTCAGTAGGGATGGAGAATGGCATGGGTGGGAGGGATGAAAGAGAGCATGTGGATAAAAATAATCAGAGGTTCATTATAAATGTGTGAAATTGTCAAAGGACAGCATTTATTAATTTTTTTAAATGCAGGCTGAGGAGTTATCACAGCAAGTAAAGGCATGTGTTTAATCTCCAGGAACCACATGCTAAGGAGAGAACTGACTCCCACAAGTTGTCTCCATTTTCATCCCATTCACAAAAGCATGCACACATGTATACATATACACACGTGCACACACACACTTAGGCATAATTATACATAAGTGTGTATAATTTTAAAAGCAAAGATGGTAATAAGTACAAGTATGAATGAATTTATTTCTTACTTTTAATCTATCTACTTGAAAAAATAAATAATAAAAACAAAGGAATTAAAATTTAATCACAAATTAAAAGAATCTGTGTCCTGTTGACTGTCTGATAATTTCACCATTTATTTCCTTGTTCCATTTTTTTATTTGTCAAATGCTATACAGCTTAACTTACTTCTTAGAGTTTTGAAGCTTTCCAATGTTCTTTGGTCAATAATATATGTACTGTAGTTCCAACCTTTAGTTCTATCTACCTTCACTATAACTTCGTTGATAAATAGGTTTGTCATCTCTTTTTAACAGGTTTAACAAGCTGCAATAAGACCAGGCATATACCATCCCATCAAGGCTGGACGAGGCAACCCAGCAGGAGTGAAAGGGTCCTGCAGGTAGACGGAAATCAAGGACAAACCCTGCTCCCACAGTTAAGACTCCCACAGGAACACCAAGCTACTCAGCCACAGCATATCTGCAGGGGACCTAGGTCAGAAGCGCACAGGCTCCCGGGCCTCTCAAATTCTCATGAGTCCTGGTCAGTTGATTCTGTGGGCTGAGTTCTCATCATATGTCCCTGGCCCCTCTGGTCCCTCCGATCCTCCCTCCCCCTGCTCAGCAAGACTCCCCGAGCTCCACCTAATATTTGGCTGTTGTACTCTGCATCTGTTCTCATCAGTTGCTGGATGAAGTCTCTCTGGTCTCATCAAGGAGGATTATGCTAGGCTCTGGTCCCAGCGTCCTCTGTACCTTGAAACATTTAGTATGTTAAGTGAAGCTTTAAAAAAGCCATATTCATAGAGAGGGTAAAATGGCTAGAAACACAGGTTAATCAGAAGTCAAGTGGTTAAAAAGAGTTGAAAGACACATCAACCCCAAAATAACACAAAGTTACATATAAAATCATAATTTATGACACTGTTAGAGAACTGAAGACAGAAAATTAGTAAACTAATTACCCAACCATACTGAATCTATTTTAGATTAAAACAAGACAAAAAAATACTATCTTTCACTCCTGTTATAGATAGGAGTCACATGGGTCACATGTGTTTTCATCATTTAAAAGAGGGAGTTGTCATGGATGCTGACTGAAAAATGGGATCTCAAGAATTTGTCTTTCTTCCTATTCTGTAACAAGGGACCTGAGCATGTGATACTTTCAGATTCTATCACACCTATTCCTTTCCACACTAGCAGAAGTGGGCTGTGCAACTCACTCCTATGCACCGTGTAGAGAATACTGCTGAACATAGAATATTGCTGAACATAGAATCAGCCACATAAAGTTGATAAACGTGTCCCCATACTTCTTTTAAATTCTTAAAAATCAACTATATACACTTCTTCAACTCACCAACATCCGAATTTAGTGCTAGTACTTTCTTGTCAATCACTTTAAATTCTAAAACCTTGTGGGTCTCAGAAGATATTCTTTCCCCATATAGACACCTTTTCTTTCTTATTGCTTCCTGTTTTTAAAGGTTGGCCTGGTGTTGAGTTCATTCAGATTTTGTGTGTCTGGCAGTACCTCAGTTTCTCCCTCACTTCTGAAGAGCAGTTTAGTGGTCTATAAACGTTTGTGGGAATGTTTTGTTTTTCCTTTTAGTACCTTGAACTCCAGTTTATAATAAGAAACTTATTGGTAACCATGTTTATGACTCCTTGTACATAAGAAATTGCTCTCTTCCAGCTGCTTTCATGACTCTTATTCTCTTTGCCTTTCAAGATGTTTTATGGATGATGTGGAGAATGACCTAGGGTCCTTCTACAGACCAAGCACATACTTCCACTGAGCTACATCCCAGGTCTCTTGTTGCCTTTCAAGAGCTTCATGTATACATATCTGAGTTTTTTTCCTTGGCTTTCTAAGACTTTTTAATGTTTATATTTGTGTCTTTCATTAAGTTTGGAGCATTTTCACCATGTATTTCTTCTGATGTTCTGTTTACCCTTTCTCTTCTTCAGTTAATCACACATTATGTGTTTTTGCTCACTAATTGTGCTCTGAAAATCTTTTTAGGGTCTGTTCACTTTTTCTGCATTATATAGAGATACATAAATGATAGTTAGGGTGACAGAAATCTAATAATGTGGTAACTCAGTAAGTCAGATTTTCTTTACCAATGTCTGTTTCTTTTTTTTCTTTCCATGTTTGTTCCTGTTGTTCATTGCTGTGTAGAGAGTCTGAGTGTGTGCCAAGGACCAATATTCTCTAAACATCTCTCGCTTGGCATGTACAATCATGTTGTCTCTTTTATGTCATAAGTATTTTGCTTTTGCATTTGCTGGCATTCATTATCTAGCAGAAAGAAAGAGAGAGAGAGAGAGAGAGAGAGAGAGAGAGAGAGAGAGAAAGAAAGAAAGAAAATGAAAGATGTGTCATTAATCTTTTTGAAATTGATTCAGCCTAAGGGATGAAGCTAGCAAATGCATGTGTGTGCAAAGGGTTTAGCCATGTCCCACCTGCCTCTCTGTGTGCACCATATGTAGAGAAACAGCCACAATAATGAAATTGCAGATCCCAATGTTCTGTGGTCAGATCATAAAACATTTGATCTTAGGATGTTGATTTTGTAACCTGAAGTTTTGAGTATATCTATGTACATACATATACTTCTAGGCTTTATACATCCAGGTTATAAATTCAGTTATTCTTTCTTTTCTCACCTGAAGGCAAACACTGAGGTTTTCCTGGGCCCAGGCATTCATGACCATTTATAAGAGGCTAGCCACTACCATTGCTTGAACCCCAAACTAAGATACTGGCTGAAATTACATTCAGTATACCATTTGCTTTTTTGAGACAGGGTCTTACTATATAGACAAGGCTGGCCTCAAACTCACAGAGATCTGCCTGTCTTTACCTCCTGGGTGCTGAGATAAAGGACATAAAACACCAAGCCTGGCTTTTTTTGTTGTTGTTGTTGTTGTTGTTTTTACTTTTATTGTTAAAATTGTACTCACTCTTATTTTTATGGTTGTGAGCCTAGCCTTTAAAGTCTGAACCATCTCCCCAGCCCTCAAAACAGGATGGGAGTCTACTTTACAGGGTCCTCTGAAAGGATTCACCCAACAGGGGATGGAAGCAGATGCTGAGACTCAGGGCCAAATTTTGGGCAGAGTGCTGGAAGTCTCAGGGAAGAAGAAAGGGGTGGGAATAGAGGGACATGGAGGGGACAGGAGCCCCACAAGGAGATCAACAGAACTAAAAGATCTGAGCCTAGAGGGTCCTACAGAGACTGATGCACCAATGGAGGATCATGTGTGGAGAAGACCTAGACCCCCTGCTTAGACGTGGCTGATTGGCAACTTAGTGGATCTCCATGTGGATCTCTGAGTGAGGGGATCAAGGGCAGCCTCTAACATGAACTCAGTTGACTGCTCTCTGATCACTTGACCTTGATGATGCATCCTTGACAGGCCACTGAGGAAGAGGATCCAAGCAGTGCTGATGAAATGTAAGAAGCTTTGGGCAGATGGCAATAGTGGAGAACTCCCCCTTTCAGTGGACTAGGGGAAGGGTATGGGAAGAAGAGGGAGGGAGGGGGCTTCATTCAGGATAAGTAATGAATAAACTGTGAAGAAAAAATATAAAAATTAAAAAATGTACTCACTCTCTTTTCAAAATAATACTTCAGTGCCTTTTGTGAATATACACATGTATACAAATATCTATATCAATAAATTCTAACCAACTTGGAATAGATTAGCCACAAGAGATAGTCCCGTTCCTAGAGACCCAATAGTTCACTGATGTCTTTGCAAAAGTCTGGTACCTAGGCTTTTGTAAGTAGTTAAAGACTAACAAGACTCATACTCACTTGCTGCACATGAAATCCTTAGTGTTATAATGGCTCAGTTGGTATAAAGACTTATCTGGGGATGAGTCAGACTTTCTAAATCCATTACATTATGAAAATCCTGGCACGTGAACACCTGAGTTCCTTCCTGGATACCCAAGACTGTTGTCAGAAATCTTCAGATCCAATTCCAAATTACAGAGCTGGTTAGTGGAATGATCTCAAACTGACAACTTTAAAACTGTATTATCTGTGGCCTAGCAAGGCTGCTCCTCCCTCAGGGGTGAGGGGAGATCAAAGAGCCAGCCACTCAGTTCATGTCAGAGACAGTCCCTGTTCCCATTACTAGGGTACCCACTTGGATACTGAGCTGCCATGGGCTATATCTGAGCAGGGTTATATCCAAACATGGTCCTTGGTTGGAGAATCAGTCTCAGAAAAGACCCCTTTGCCCAGACATATTTGGTCCTTGTAGAGCTCCTGTCCTCTTCAGGTCTTACTAACTCCCCCTTCTTTCATATGATTCCCTGCATTCTGCCCAAGGTTTGGTTATGAGTCTCAGCATCTGCTTTGATATACTGCTAGTTTCATTCTTTCAGAGGCCCTCTATGGTAGGCCTCTGTCCTGTTTCTTGTTTTCTCCTACTTCCAATATCCATCCCATTTGTCTTTCTAAGTTAGGATTGATCATCTTACCCCAGGTCCTCTTTCTTGTTTAGCTTCTTTAGGTGTGTATATTTTAGTATGTTTATCCTATCTTTTAAGTCTAGTATCCACTTATAAGTGAGTATATATCATAAGTGTCTTTCTGCTTCTGGGATTCCTCACTCAGAAAGATCTTTTCTAGATCCCACCATTTGCCTGCAAATTTCATGATTTCCTTGTTTTTTAATTGCTGAGTAATATTCGATTGTGAAAATGTACCATAGGAGGACATTGCATCCAGTCCTGATGAGACCTGATAAGCTAGGGTCAGATGGAAGGGGAGAAGGACCTCCCTGATCAGTGGACTTAGTGAGGGGCAGGGAGGAGATGAGGGAGGGAGGGTGAGATTGGGAGGGAATGAGGGAGGAGGTCACAGCTGGGATTCAAAGTAAATAAACTGTAATTAATATAAAAAATAAAATTTAAATTTAAAAAACTGTATTATCACACAAGGATTTCCATATGGAGAGAGATATACAGAGAGCCACATGAGTCATGTCAGTCATTTAAAGACAACACAAAATACACACATGCACACATACACACACACACACACACACACACACACACCATGATTTAGTCATGACTTTGGCTTCTGTAGTTGATTTAAAAGCTATTGTAGGTTTTTCTTTATATTATACCATGTACAAGATTATTGGCTATCATTCTTGTCATGACAGCTATCATCTCAGCAGCCACAGCTGCCTGGAATTGCTATGCACTATTTCCTTTCCATCAGAATCTATACTGCAGAAATAACACAACCAGTGCATAGCACAGAATAAAATCAAGTGCTAAGACTTGTTTTCTGGGCCCAGCAAGAAGCTTCAGTGGGTAAAGATTCTTGCCTGTTGTTTTTAAACAAAAGCTCAAATGTTCAATTTTACCAAAAAGGGCTCAGGTGCTGAGGTGAAAACCTGCAAGTGCAGAGAGACAGAGACAGCTCCCAGCTGATCTTATTACTCAATAGTTAAATATTAACAGAAATTTTCCTCATCTTTTAAAATGAAACGTATAGATTCATAGTGTTTGAATACGATGTCTTTCCCTTTGAGAGGATAATATCCTGAGTAATATACAACAACTATAACATAAAAATAATGAAATCTAACCTGTCGGTTGCACTCTTCATGCTTTCCACTAACATGTTAGTTATTACAGCATCAGAAAGACCCACGCTGAACAGTATTGACGCAAAGTTGTTGTTGTTTGCATTGTGTTCATGCCTGTTTGCATACCACGGCTCAGAACTTGTTAGACAGTTCTTGATTAAAAAATAAAAACCTAGAATTCCTTGGGAAATAGTAATTACAGGTTTCCGAGACTAGATTACAACCTTCAGCAGAAAGCTCAAGTGCCAACAGCATGATATCACCATTCTACTCTCTCTCATATTAAGTTGCCTTCAGACAGTCAGCAGGCGAAATTAAAATCACATTTTAACATCTCCTAAAGCCTCTACAATTCAAGCAGCTCTGCACTCCGGAGGATTTCACCCCAGCTACAGTCCTTGTAGTGTTCATCAGGGAATGAAAAGAAACAAGTCATTAAAGTGTGGGGCTGTGTTTTTACTTTACGTCAACATAATGTTCAAGACTTTAACCAATTTGAGGTGGCTGTAGGGTGACCTCATATTGGTTAAAATCTTGAATATCATGTTTGCTAAAGAAAATAATGAGATTACTAAAATCTATAAGGACAGAAGGATCTCACAAGCTATAAAATATCCAATCTGCTTGTTGGCTGATCTTGATTCAGAGGACACCTTGACTAGAGGTTTTTTTCTCAGTGCTGTTAGTGGAGGTGGGAGGAGAAGCATAAAAGAACAGGATGAAATAAAAATGACTTTTCATATGCAATGCTCCATTCAACTAGTAGAGGAAAAACGAGTGATGAGATTTATCAATCCCAGATCCATTTCACTGCAGGTAAAACAATATTCAACAGTTCTCTCAGCTTTTCAGGCCTATTTGGCCATGCTGAAAAGAGTGGCTGGTCTCGCTTAGGGAAGCTCTTCTTGATTTTTGGGTAAAGAAAGAGAAGTGAGAAAGTGCCAGAAACGCCTGGAATGTATCCTGTTCTAAACTCAGTATTTGCCATGTCTAGAGGTGTGGCACCCAATTGTGAAGATTCATAAGTATTTGGGAGGAGTTCAATATAGATTTTTGAAGCTTTGTTTTAAGACTAAAAATGAAAGTAGGTCTGATAATCTAACCAATCAAACATAATTTTATGGCTAGCTGCAACAGGTGAAATTTGATGAACAGTAGTTTAGAATTGACATCCAGGATTACCCTGTACCTACTGAACGTAAATGTCCTTTTGAACTTCACCATGGTGTCATGAGTATGTAACTGCAATTTTACTTTCCCCTTATTGAATTCTACTATCTTTATGGAGGTAGATCATCTTCCTGGCTCCTAAACTTACTTTACTTTGCTTTTCAACCCCTTTCTGTGGCTATGTACTACATCTATAAAATTATAATAATAGTAAAAGACAATCAGGCATCTTGATTTGCCCATTGCCCTAGTACACAGATATTGGGGAGGATCATCTGTACTGGGCCCCCTGTCTAAGAAACTGTTTGCTGTTCGAGCTACCTAGCCCTGTACCTTCCTGTTTTCAGTTTCCTGTCCCTTTCCTAACTGAAAGTAAAAAGATTTCAGTATACCTGAAAGTTAATATATAGCAGATAATACCCATCATCATCCTACATATTCTGATGATTAATAGGGTATGTGCTAACGTATAAAGTTAATATTGGAAGATAATGCATTTATAAATGTAAATAACTTGCACACTCATAAATAACCTGCAAGAAGCATCCACACACATATTCTAAATGCAAAATATTCCTAAATACTTGTGGCTAAATGATATACAATGGAAAATAAATTATAAGTTTCCCAGTGAGAATAAAACTGGACAGTGAATTCAATATAAATCAACATGTTTAGTAAAATGTTAGAGAAATAATCTATAAGCATATAAAATGATTACTTGTAAGTTGTGGATTATTAGCCATGGAAAAGAGTAGGAGTGTCTGCATATTGTTCCCATAGTGTGATTTTTGTCGCTCACTAAACAAGGTATAAATTAGCCTTTCTCATAATGTTTTGGGGCCATCTAAAACCATCCATCAATTCAATGAATGGTATACTTAGCTATGTCTTAGTTCTGTGTCATGCCTGGTGCTCCACCAAGAATAAAGTAAAAGTAGAGGCTTGAAAGAGTAATGCCATAGAGGAATTGCAGTTTGAGAATAGACTCATGGAACTTTTGGTTTAAAAGTTCACACAACCGTGCAGCCATGAGCAAAGATAATAAAATCAGAGGCAATCTTAAATAGGGGTCTTCATGATCAAATCAACATATTTGAAAACAGCTTAAACTTCTTTCTAGATCAATGAAAGGTCTCAAGAGAAAGATCATGTACTGTTTACCATAATTATTGCATTATAATTGCATGCAAAAAACAGACTGGAAGACAAAAAGGAAGTGGAAAGAAGGACCAGGGAGGGGGCCTTGATAACTTGATTTTACAAAATAGAAAGTCAAAATACTATTCCTGGGCTTTATGAAACAGTGATAAAAACTGTAAGCAAGGTTAAAACACAACCACTACAGGAACAAAATGCTGTATGTGCATTGAATGACTCTGGGACACCACATGAGGAGGGTGAGAGATCCAGCTATTAGTGTAACTCAGCAGAAAATCAACACAACACAAACAAGTCAATGCTGTCGTATATTTGTGGGCAGTGAAAAGAAGGAGCCACTGAAACAAAACAGAAACAGTTAAAATGACTGTTGTGTTTGGGAACAGGAGCGCTGGGGTCAGGAATTGTTCTCTTCACCTATAGGAATTGCTATGCTTTATTGATCAGCTGTACCAGCACATGTTGAGTGTAATGTTTCATGACACATTTATGATTTAGTATTAGGGTGTTTCTTTTCTGGGTGGCTAAATATTTAGCCCTGTCCTGCCACGGAAGTGAAGGAATTTGGTTCATGGTTACTTATGACGTATATGTGACAGGGTATCTCTTTATCATAGAGGGTGCCCTAACTTTGGCCACTGTCACTCTCGCAAGGGAAGTTGGGTGTAAAGGGAAAATTCCACTGTTGCTCTTATATGACCTGTATTCAGCGCTTTGGAACAAAGACAGGGACTCCTTAAAGAATCCTCAGTGAAAAAGAGCTTAACTCTGGTATATCAGTACCATGTCATACACAATTAGGAAACAGAAGTGAAACCAGAATGCATGAAGCACACAAAAATTATTTCTCTACGCTCCAGGCTGGTTAGGTGTACTATGGTAGGAGGTTTATGGGAGTTAAATGACTTCAATTGCAGAGAGCAAGACAGAAGACTGGCAGGACTATATGCACATATTAAAGTTCAAAGATGGCAACTCTAGGAATTCCTCAAAATTTGATGGTCTAAAGAAAATACTTCTATAGAGAGCAGTGGGGTTATAGCACTCTGATGGTGGCATCAGGTTATGTCTTGGCCAACAATACGGGAGGGGGTTGTTGAATTTTTGAGTTAGTGTGTTAAGAAACACAGTATAATAAATAACCACAAGCCAGGGGGATATTTCAAAGATGTAATGGGGTTTAACTACATTTCAAATCGGTTATGCTAAACAAGTTCATATGAAATATGCCTAGGACATTCACCTGGTGCATTATTTTTATTATTAATTACTTAAATAAGCATGCACAATTTCAGTGTGATACATGTTAGCTCAGAAGCAAAGATGTCTATTTGATAGTATTAACAAGAAGAGACGCATTATGAAATGTAAATGTCTCAGAATTGTGAAGGCTGAAAACATACTCTGATCTGTATTTACAGAACCTCCATGAGGAACATAGATGGATGACCCTGGATGCTCTTGTGATGGGGACACAGCCCTGCTCACAGGAGCCATGATCCTGGTACGTCATCCTGGAGAAGTTAGGTAGCAGGAGAATGGAAACGCCCTTTCCATCCCTGTGTTTACTTAGGCTATGTAATTGGAAAAATCGTAAGTCAGACAGGACTCCAGCTTCAAGTGGTTCCGGGAAATGTAACTATTTCACACCCAGCATTTGATGGATTGGACAATCCGATAGAGGGAAGTGAGAATATGTTAGTATACTGTAGCTACCAAATATGAAGGAATATTACATTTTAACCTTTTGTGATTTACCAATAAAAGAAAATACCTGAAATGAAGCCTACTTGGTCATAGTGGATGATATCTTTGATGTGTTCTTGTATTTGGTTTGCTTATTTTGTTGAGTATTTTTGCATCAATGTTCATAAGGGAGATTGGCCTGAAATTTTCTTTCTTTGTTGGGTTTTTGTGAGGTTTAGGTACCAAGGTGACTGTGGCTTCATAGAATGAGTTTGGTAATGTTCCTTCTGCTTCTATTTTGTGGAATAGTTTGAAGAGAACTGAAGTTAGCTCTTCTCTGAAGGTCTGGTAGAATTCTGCACTGAAACCATCTGGTCCTAGGCTTTTTTTCGATGACTGCTTCTATTTCCTTGGGGGATATAGGACCGTTTAATTGATTTACTTGGTCCTGATTCAGCTTTGGTAAGT
>REGO01000155.1:3862006-3961867 GCA_010120015.1 Rhombomys opimus | reverse complement strand
TTTTTTTTATTGCAGCAGAATAAAGAATTTGTGGTGAACATATGAAATGGAATACTACTCAGCTGTAAATAAAAATAAGGTTAAATTTGTAGGAAAATTGATATACATAGAAAGTAAAATATATGGTCACCCCCACCCTACATTTTTCTTTCACATGTGATCCTAGACTATAATGATACATGTGTATACATGTACAAGGTATAAGCGTTACTGTGCTCTAAAACTCAGAAAGTAAGAACTCAAGAAAGGGCACAGTGACGTGAGTGAGCATGGCTTCCACAGGCTCTTATATTTCAGTGCTTGGTACCCATTAGGTAGTATTGTTTGGGAAGGGTTACTACGTGTTGCCTTGATGGAGGAGGTGTGTTGCTGGGACCAGGCTTTGAGGTTTCAAAAGCCCATGCCATTCCTAGTTAGCACTCTCTGCCTTGCTCTTGTGTCTCAAGATGGGTGTTTTCAGCTACTGGTCAAGCGCCATGCCTCCCTGCCTGCTGGTATGCTCCTTATGTTGGGCATGGACTCACTGTTTGAAACGGTAAGCATCTAATAAACTGTTTCTTCTATAAGTTGCCTTGGTCAAGGTATTAGCACAGCAACAGAAAAGTAACTAAGACATGACAAGGAAGATGATGATAACAGGCCTGGAGGAAGAATTCTTTTGAAAGGTTACTGTAAAGACTATGCGATATTACACTGGCTACAGTTTCATAGGATTCTGGTGCTCTGCATTTCTGGATTGTATCAAGAAGCCATGTAAAGTGGTTGACTTACACACATCTAGGTGTGAAAATGCACTCTATAATGTTGATACAATAAACTTTTATCACAAGGTATTTGTTAGAACACATACCTACTGTCACATGATGCACAACCAGTTAGTCTAGTTGGTGTGAATGCACTGATTTCAACTTCTGAATTAATAATTATGTGTTGGTGTCATGTTGAGGAAAGAAATCAAAGCATTTACTTTTTGAGTTACCTTTTATTTTGCTGCTCTCAGCAAATGATTATTAGAGCACATATGCATTACTCTAGGTCAGGGGAATAGGAGAGTATACAATTTGAGATCACAGTTATGTATTAACTTAGGTTATTAGGTTTTATTATAATGAAAACCCAAGGCAAGAAAGGTTTGTTGTTATGTTGTTCTTATTCCCTTAAAGGCAACTAAACAAACAAGCTGAGTACATGGTAGGAGATCAGTATTACGTGACCTCAAGGACTATTACTAAGTATGGCTGTGAGGTCTAGCTGAAGTTTCAGTCCCTTAGAATGAAATATTTTTATAGCTCATCACCACAGCTTATAAAACTCCTCTTTAATCTGCTAATAGCAATCAAAAAAAGGAGATGATAAAGAAGTATGTTTCCGTGTTGGTGATAATCTACGCAGACAGAAATGGTGATGAAACAATGGATGATGGCTTGTCCTTGATTACTTTAGAGGTTTGTTTGGTTGTTTATAAAATTCTACACATTTCCTTTATCTTTTACCACTGATTTCTCTCTGCAACTATTGTGACCAGTCTGTTTTCAACGGATCATACTTTCCCCCTCAATCCTTATTTTTCCTTTTCTTTTAAAATACTATTTTTCCACTTAAGTAATCCTCTTGTTCTTATGATAAAATGGCCTTTAAGATCTAGAGAGATGAGCCAGTGGTGAGGAGTGCTTGTTGCATATTCTTGAGCAAAGAAATTCAAGTTTCAGTACCTGTGTCTCAAGCTAGGAATCCCACAGCAATTCTATCTCCAGATCCCATGATCCAATATCCCTTTCTGGTGAAAGCAGAAATTCTGGAATGATAGTACATGTGCACATACCTGTGCGTGCACACACACACACACACACACACACACACACACACACACACACACCTATATTCATGTATACACACAGACAAACATACTTATAAATAAATGAAAATAAATCTTTAAAAACTTAAAAAAAAGGACGGAGAGCAATGCAGGCTCTGGCCCTGCCCCTCACTATGTCTTCCGTCTATTGGCAGCACAGCATCCTTCCTCTAGATTTTCGATACTGCTGACATGCTTTCTGTTCGGGTTTGCTATGCCTCGGAGAGTTGCAGGCACAGGCCGTGTGCCTTAGAACTGCAGGAATACATCGTGGCACACTTCTGAAAGGCAGAAATCCAAACTGAAGTTCACTTAAGGGCTGTGCTTCATCTGAAGTTACAGGATGGGAACCATTCCAGGATGGAATTAATTTCTGGTAAGCATTCTATAGCTGTTTCCTGTCTGTGGCTGTTTACATGTCTACCCTACAGTCCTGTCTGTGCCCAACATTCATCTTAGAAGACACAAGTCATACTAGGGTACAGCCTACACTGATTACCTAATCTTAACTTTATTAAATTTTCATACACTCTACTGATATGTAACTTTACATTCTGAGGTAGTAGAAACTAGATTAAAAACATATTTTAAAAATATATTTGAGGTAGCGAAATTCAACCTAGAATTGCCCTTATGTTTGTGGAACTCTATATTCTTGATGAGTCACTATGGTCTTCTTCCTGTGAGCATAACTCTGACTATTTGATGAAACCTACCCCTAGATTTAAAAATTCCTTAAGTCTAAACTGAGTGATCACCTCACGTAGCGAACTCTTCGACCTGCGTTATGCCAAGTCTCCCCTCACAAACTTCATAGACATTGGAAGTGATCCCTCACAGCACTTTTTCAGATAGTTTCTCTCACTGGATTGGTTACTATGTTCATCTCCCCCAGCAGATTATTAAGTCCATGAGTCAAGACCATGGCTCTGCTTTGTTTGTCATTTTACAGAACTCAAAGAATACTGTGTATTATCAGGAAAGTGTATTATATGATAAGTTTTCTAGTACTTAAATAAGCTGTTCACTAATGAATTCAGGTAACAGAAGATTTCACAGGTGTCTTTCTGTTAGAGAAAAGACAGTCACCATGATCTGATAATTGTATTCATTTTAGTAATTTTGTACATGTTCTTTAAATAAATTGTTGGTAAGTTTTTAACTCACCATGTCATAGATAGTTGTACATGCTTTCATGTTTTAAATAACATGGCTTTGGTGGTGATATATAAATCAGTACGAAAGTTGAATGTAAAATCAGTTCTGGAAAGACTTTCAAAGGAAAAAAGTTGTTCTATATTTTGGTATCTATGACAAATACAAAAATGACTCCTGGCTATATACATGTTCTAATCTACTTTTAATTAAATTCTTCCATGCTCCTTTGCATACAGCTGCCTTAGGTATGAACTATAAAAGAAAATGTATGCCAACTCATTTCCTAACTCTAAACATTGCATATACAGAACACAGATCTTTAAAGTTAAACACATACTTTTCATAGAATTGATTGGTTTTCTGAGCTTTATTAACAAGTAAATTTAGTTTAATTAATGCTCAGAGAAATGCCAGTACTGGCAGGATACTTTCAAGCTTGTACATGCCTTCTTGTCATTGCTAAGTTTCAATCTGACAGGCAATGCTGACAACTTTTTTCATCTGTCAATCCAGCACTGTCAAGCTAGAGTCAGGAGGAATACATCTTATGTACTGATAAGTCTACAGAATTAAAGTTAGAGTTAGCGTTACACAGAAACCTTTTCAAAAGCTGAAGTTATATTCTAACATTTGTATAAGCTGAATGGTTGTCTATGTACTTGGAAAAACTTTTCTAAAGCTGATTGCAACGCTTTGCCCTAGTTTTTTCTAAATGTAGCATTGCTAAATATCTACAAAATTACATATGCATGCATATAGAATTAGTAGTATACTACAAGAAAGCTAAAAGGCTCCAGATTCTCTAGGTAAGAAGTGAAATATGATTTGCATCTGTATAGCCTTCATTCTTGATTTGAAAAAACAAAGATGAAATAAAGCACACTCTAATGTGCAAACATTAGCGTATAGAAAATAATTAGGTCTCCTGATTAGGTAATTTCTTGCCCAGGTAAAGCTTTATTCCTCAATTCTATGAGTTTTCTGTGCATGTTAGTAAAATAAAAAATTGTACTTAAACAGTAAAGGCATTCTTTGCACCAAAACTAAAGATCAACATCAATTCATCATCTAAATGCAATCGGTAGCTCAAAGATGTTGCTGTGTCATGCAAAAGCTAGTATCTCTACTCTGGACACCAGGGAGAGAACAAAGTGTCCACACGTAATTTGTTATAAGTGGCTGAATCAAGTGGCTCACTAAAAATTACAAATATTTTCAAAGTTTAGAGAAATCAGTATCACCACCACCATCAAATGTATATCTGACTAAATGGATGTGGGATAGAAAGAGCCCTGATATTTAAGTGCTTCCTTCCAGGGGCTCGTGATATGGCATAAAAAACAGAACACATGTGACAGGACATGCAACAGCCTTGAGAGTTATATAGTTGTTTTCATTTTGAGTTCCTGTTTTGTGACGTAGTCAGTCTTTCTCGCAGATATAAAGTCACCTATAGCCATCCCCTTCTGTTCAATGAGTAGGAAAAGTGCCTGAGAATCACCGCAGAGTGTTGCCTTGAGGACAGCTTTGGAAAGATGTGAAGCAGCAGAGTTTTCATTGAAGTGAGTGGTGTTTCGCTGGGACCATTAGATGGGTAAAAGAGGAGTTATCAGGAGCATGATCTGGAGACACAGATGCAGAACAAGATCAAGGGATGACTGTAACAGACTCCAGTGAAAGGGACCCAGAGAAAAGGATTCAACTGGGGTTTTAACTATGTATACCAAAATAAGAAAAATATGTTGAGAAAGAAGGGTTGAAATGTTTAGTGTACCAATATTAGAGGAGAAAGAGTAAGCAGTAGAAAGGGTACATGCAAGGCTGACATACTAATTGAGTCCATAACTAAGAAGTTATTGGGGTTTAGGTTTTTGGTTTGTTGGTTTGGTTTGGTTTTTTTCTGTTGTTGTTTTGTTTTGTTTTGTTTTGTTTTGTTTTGTTTTGTTTTGTTTTGAGACAGGGTTTCTCTGTGTAGCCTTGGCTGTCCTGGTCTCACTTTACGGACTAGTCTGGCCTTGAAGTCACAGAGATCTACCCTACTCTGCCTCCCCGTGCACTGGGATTACAAACATGCGCCACTGTGCCTGGAAGTTACAACAATGAACTGATTTAATGTGAGGACGTAGTTTGTCCTGTATATTTTGTCTTTCATCCTCATTCCTTTCATTGCTAGGAATGCTAGGCCCTCCAAATCTGCTTCTTTATTTAGCTGTTTTGTCATCTGGCTCTACATCTCTATTTGCTTAGAAAAAGTAAGTAAGAATAGATGCTGTTTCAGAAGAAGCCCATTCATAAGCTGGCCATCAACATACTCTGTAGCTAATGGCTCTGTAAGAATACAAATGTTCAAGACTGAGTTGGTACAAGTGCTTTCTTTGGAATTTGAATCTCAAGCAAATGAGAGTGCAAGCACTGGAATAACAATCAAGTAAATTCAAGTTGGAAGGTGTATTTTGTAAGAGACACTCCAAGACTATTAGCAGTAAGTGTCAAGGGAGAGAGTAGGGGTCAAATGAGCATATTTGGAAGAGGAAAGAGAGCCCATCCCTTGTGAACAGGGACCACATTTTGAATATTGACTTTAATCTGTGGATCTATTCAGTTGAAATTCCTTGTTTTCCTTAAAGTTGAACAAGCTTTTAACTACAAAAAAAAAAAAAAAAAAAAAAAAAAAAGAGTTTTCTAATGACTGAAAGAAAATATGAGAATCACCGGCTTTACGGCCTTAAATATGGTTGAATATGTGCAGCCTTGGCATCGGATGAGGCCAAGGAGGCTCCAAATCCTTACCCTCCTCATTAAATTCTTAAAGATAAGATCCCCTTGCTGGATCACTCTTACTATCTAAAGACAAGCTATAATCCTGGTCATTCCAAAGGAGGGTGTTTCGATTCTTCACCAGCAGGTAAACATCCCCCCAAAAGCAAACAATATCTACTGTTGGAACGAAGATTCACATACACACTCATCACCCTAAAGCCTCATATCTGTAGCTCCTGCTTGCTCACTGTTTGGGAGCGCAGCCCTGCATAGCCCAGAGTAGAGTGCTGTGTTCTCCTGTCTTGGGCTACAAGTGTATGCAGTGATCTGCAACTGACTTTGCTTTTCAGCATTCAGTAGGTTTTATGTACAGAGGTCTGACTTACAAATGGGGTATGACCCCATACTTCCATCATAAATTGAACACATTCTAAGGAGAAAATACATAAAATGCACCCGACTATCAAACACTATGGCTTACTTTTGCAAGTCTGCTTTTGTTCAAAACACTATTGTCTTCATTTGGCAAAATCTAAGCATGCTTGCTCATACACTGTGACTGCCTCATAATCTATGGAACACTTGCATCTAGAAGCCATTAGCTATACAGTTCCCCAGATGGTGCCTGCCTTCTTTCTCTTGGCGTCAAATGATCGACAGCACTGTGGCTCAATGTTGTTACAGTCCAGTGTCTTGAGGGAGTATCTTTCTGATTATAATAAAGAAAATATCAAATGCAAAGTTCTGCTGAATACATATTGTTTTCCTACCATCTTAAAATTGAAACCTTGTAGGTTGAAGCACATTAAGTCAGGATCGCCAATATCTACTCTACTACCAAATTACGAGAAGGTAAGAATCCCTTATTGTTGCGTTAGTCCCAGCGGTAGTTCATTCTTACAGCATTCCATTTCACAGATCTTATGATTAAAATCTTGCCTGTTCACTGAAAAATAAACAGTTCCGGCAATCTGTATTTCTTTAAGATGCTGTATCAATGGGATTGCATATTCCTTACCAATGTAATGTTACAAAAATTTTCATCACAGATTAACTGGGAAACACACAACCCACTGGAACAACTGTGATCTCTGAAACACAAGTAGGAGAAAAGACACAGGAATTTTAAAAATGTTCTCCACATTTTCTCAAGGTGTTCTCCCAGTCTGAGTGAGATCTGGGTAAATGTGAAGGAAGGGTCATAAGATGAAATTACAGTTGTTCTTTCTACCAAGGCCAAGAGCAGTTTTAAATCAAATTGTACTTCTGTTTGGATGTTTCTGTATATGGAGTACCATACCTCCAGGAAGCAGGAAAAATGCAAACAAATAGATATTTTCAACGATTGTGCGGTTCTTTGAACTAGAATTAAATTGGAAGAGGGAGGAAGCCATGCAAAATTCTAATTAAAAATTTGACTTTTTCAAAGCTTCCAGTAAAAGTGACTTTAGATAATTACAGTATATAGATAATGCTAAGCGAATGAAGAAACCTGATGCTCGCTGCAGAACTTTGGGCTAAGCTTACAGTGATATTCAGATCTATGTTAGAAATTGTCGCCCCCTACTGTCCATTTGTCAACTCTGCTTTAGATGCAGAGTCTAAGGAGGATGTTTAGGGTGTGTCTGAAAGCAAGTAGCAGCAGACAAAAGTGTTCACCTTCCCAAGGGCACTTCCTGCAGAAAGCCCTCACAAACCCTGGCAGGAAGTGGTTGCAGTTGAGATGCTAGAACGAGACCTGGAAGGAGTGATGGTTGGGCATTGGAGAGCGGTTGTTATGGTCTATTTCTGTGTCACAAACAGCAAATAGCAAGGTCCGTGTTTGGTCAGGTAAAACCAGAATGCACCTACGTGCTGCCTACTCAGATCTACCTTGTTCTTACCTTGGGCATCTGGAAGACAACCCCTGGGGCAGAAAACAGTCTTTCCCCAGGTCAACTCTGACTACTTTCAAGTGATCAGAGCCCAAGGAATCGACAAGAGGGAAGGTATGATACGAAAGGGACCTGTAGCTAAAACAGGGGGACAGTTCTGAGATGAAGAGGGGAGACTGCCATTCTTGAGGGTACATGGACTGAGGCTATGGGCAGCAAAATTATGAGGGCTGCAGTTTCTAATTACTATGTTATATTTTAATGTATATGGGTGCTTTGTGTGCATGCATGTCTGTAAACCACTGTGCAAACAGCCTGGTGCTTGTGGAGGCCAGGAGAGGATGTCTGATCTCCTAAACTGGAGTTACATATGGTAAAGAACTGCAATGTGTGTTCTGGAAATGGACCGAGGTCCTATGGAAGGGCAGCCAGTGTTGGTGACTGCAGAGCCATCTCCCCAACCTTACCCCCTGCACATTTTATATTACAATGACTTTGAAGAAAAAAAGATCCCATCTTGTTTGTTTCACGGTCTAATCACAAAGAATTTAGTATGTTTGTTGGAGAGAACTGAATGAGGCTGCAAGCTATGAACTATTATGATTGTGAATTATAATAACATTATTTTGACAGAATGCCTTAGAGTAATTATTATTATTATTATTATTATTATTATTATTATTATTATAGTCTCCACATTCAAATGAACTGCATATAGTAAAGTCCATTTGTTTGAACATTTTACTCTCTCCCAGGTAAATACAAGCAATGTTAACTTCTGAAGTAAATCTTCAGTTTCCAAAGCTAGAGAAACAGGCTCAACATAAGGAAATACTTTAAGATTGTATCTCTACCTATGATATTTGGAACTAAAAATATGCGGGCAGTTAACATTTTACATATTAAATTAGGCATAGCACTGTAACACAAGAGACTATTTTCATTTTTATAATAATTCAACAACTAAGGGTGTAACGGTGATATCCTATAAAATTATAACTATTTTTCAACTATCCTTTCACATTTGGTTATGTAATAAATTAGCTTTATGATAATATTAATTTAGGCTTAGTGCAGAATTTCAAGCTAAAATAAAACGTGAAAGTAACGATGGCATTTCCCTAGTAATGACTATTGCTGATGACTGGCTGCATCTTGTTTAAGGCTGCACCCATCTGAGTGTCTGCCTGTGACACAGTTCAGCACTTCTTAGTCCAGACTGAGTTCCCTGTTCTGTGCCCCGCTTTTCCCCAGCTCAACAATATTCTGGAACCTAGGTCAAGAGGGGCACATTTTACATGAGGCTGCGCCATTCTAGTGCAGACAAATACGTTTCCACCTTCAGCTTCTCTGTACTTGAATTTGTCCACGTTATTAAAAAAATTAGGCTCAACAATATGCATCCTAACATGATCTGAACTTATTGTGCATTAATAGTACAAGTCTGTCTGCTTATGGATGCATTCCTTTCCTTAACACTGTCCACTGACAACCCTTCAGCTGTGGCAAACAACATGTATTCTAATCGAAAGAATCACATGCAAATTCTAATAGGGACTGAATAAGGAAAGGAAAAGAATTCTGGACCAGGACAGGCCGTGAGAGAACTGAATTCCCGTGGGAAAGTGAAAGGTACAAGGCAAATGACAGAGACTCAAACCAACTCAGTGGATTTAGAGAGAAACTTGTTTTAGGATTTGTTTTTATTTTATGCATGTACATGTATGCTGTGTAAGTCTTTGTGTGTGTATAGTATGTGATGAGGCTGCCACAGAATCTAGGAGGGGGCTTTGGATCCCCTGAATGTGGAGCTAGGCTGTTGTGAACTGAACCTGGGTTCTCTGGAAGAGCAGTAAGGCTCTTAACCACTCATCCATCTTTCTGACTCCCTAGAAACAGAAGCTAGAAGAATTTTGCTAAAGCCTAGTGCTTTCCTTTTCCTTTAACTGTCCTTCTACATTGCTAGGGTCTGTTTTGTTTATAGTTTTCTGAGGTAAAGAGTTTGTGTGTCCACATCATTTTAATCATATAGAATCTGTGTGCTGTTGATCTATAATAATGTAAATGAATAGCGGTAAAAATTGATCAGGCACATATCTAATCAGAACCAGATTGTAGTCTTCGATCTCTACTCAGGAGTTGCATGATCATCCTCAGTCTATGACATGTATGACAGAAATGACATCAAACTGGCACCTTCTGTTCAAGTCTATATAAATGAACATGTCCTGCACATGCTTCTCAGTGGACCTAGCACCCCTGTGCACACAGAGTGAAGGGCTTACTACCATTCTAATTTGCAGGGTGGAGGTCTGTAAAATAGCTTTGGGGAGCATAAAGAAGGCGTGGCATGGATAAGTTAATAGAAGCAGATGGCAAAGCTGAAAGGCTGGGAAGAGGCAGAGAAGAGGGGGAGCAGGTACCAGCAGGAAAGACAGGAAGACTCAAGCCCTTCAGGAGCAAGATGGGGGAGTGGCAGCTCTTAGGTGTTTGCTTTATGAACCTTCCTTCCCCTCTCATGTGAATCCTTCCCAACAGGAGTCTCCTTGCTCCCAAGAGCTCTTTAAAGATCTCAGTTCCTTAAAAACAATGCCTGTAGAAATGTGTGGATGCTTTGGACGACTCTTTTGTGCTCCTCCATCAGCATCACTCACTAAATGGCTGTCATGTCCATGCTAAAACAGTGTCCTCTTTTTTTTCCTCATTATTTTCTTTACAGTAACTTATTATTTTTCTAACATTTCCACGTAGTATCAATTAAGGCTTTCTCAAGTGTTATACTATTTAAATTGTGAGAAGCTACGATGTTAAAAATTACCTCTTTTGGGTGTCTCTTTCAATTTGAAAAATGTTTGGTAATTGATTGTGGGTGATTGCACAGATAACTATCTAAAGACATTTCAAGTTACCATGTAACCATTCCTGATTTGTATGGAACTTCTAAGAACTGTGAGAGGGATGATTCTGAATGCCTACATTATTACGTAAAAATTATCTATGAGTCTGCCTTGAAATGTCAACCCATTCTTACTTCCTAATGACCTTTACAGCAATGACATATATGCCATTTGAAAAGCCGAAAAAAACAAAGCAAATTTAAAACATTATGAATAGCACAAGTGAAAACCAGAAACAATACAAATAAGCAAGATACTCACATCTGCATGCACAGTGAGCAAATTAGCGCTCTGGTGATCAATTTGCAGCAGTTGAGAGTCAGCCTTGGAATATTAATGTATGCACTATTAGTACTGGAAATTGTTTCTTATTTGTTCCTAGGCATATAAAGCATACTAAGTATTTAAACTTTCAAGTAGAAAAAGTTTCATTTTGAAAGACCTAATGATCACATTAAAATAATTTCTTTTTTGAAAGATAATTACAAATCATTGATTAACAAATAATAAAATAACTCCAGCCCCTTTCTAAGACTATATTAACCATAAAAAAGTCTATGAGAAACATTACTTTGGTGATATGAAACTAATATTAACATTAATATTTAAAAAGCATTAGCAATGGGAAAAATTGACATACACAACAAATGACTATTCTTCTGAAATATTTTACAAATGGTATTGTGAATAAGAGGAATCAAGTTTTCAAAGTAAATAGTAGGAGTTAGAACCTTCTAAATTTGAGGGATTTCAAGACTACTGGGTGGTACTGGGTCAAATCTGCTTGGCCCCATTTCCCTCACGAAGAGATCCTCTAAGCGGCATAGGTTTTCACATGGAACTGGAGAGCCAAGAGCAGAAGTAAGGGGAGGATGGGATCTCTCCAACAGAACACATCTTTCTAAATGTTGGGGCTTTTACTCCCCTCTGTGGATTTTCACTGTCTTGCTTCACACTAAAGAAAACAAGCCTTGGAAAAGTTTTATTGTTCTCATCCTTCCTTCTCTTCCTCCTCCTTTTCCTGCTCATTTTCCCACTCTGTCCATGCTCTTTCCCTTTCTTTCCCTCATCCTTCTCTGCTGCTTATTGACTTATTCTCAATAGACAAAGCTCAGCAAAATAGCTAGTTGGTGTCACTGAGGACTACAGAGTTTTTTGCTTGACTACTCATTTTCTATTTGTGGACAGCTCTGGGAACTCATTTTTTTAAATGAACAGATTTCTGTAGACTTCTCATAGCAAAACTAAGATAAATGATGTTTTTCTTAGAGGCTGCCTTAGAGAGTGTAGCACAGCCAAAACAATAATGTCTTGTGACAAGAACAGTAACAAGAATACAAAATTGTTACTCTTCTGTCCTAGGGCTCAGACTTTAATAGCAATGTGACTTTATAATAGGCTATTAATATGAGTCACATTTTCTCTAAAGGAAATATGATCAGAATTAAGGTAAACACAATATTCATACCACATTCCTGAGTGAGGAATGCTCCTGGGAAAGAGTTCAAGCTTCGGTTTTGAAAAATGAAAACAAACTCCCACTTAAACAAAATCAAACTGATTTTAAGATTTTTTTCCCCAGTAAAACTGTAAATAAGCAGATATGCAGCTCATAAGAATTTTCAACTGGTAAGGGAGAGACAAAAATTTGCATTTTAATATAATGACAAAATTTATGGGCTATCTTCCAAAGAGACTTTTTAACATACTATTACATTTTTCAAAGAATGCACATTAATAATGCAATGTGCTACCAAAAGAGCTGTGCTAAATATTAATTATGTGAGAGTGAAATGAAAATGCACCACTCTAAGAATTTAATAGAATTCAATTTGTAAATAAAATTATGATGCCCAGTTTTAATTAAGACATTACACACTAATTTTCCTTGGATGCTCACAATTATAATTATTGCACACATGGGTGAGTTCCCAAAATGTTTTAATAGAATTTAGGATGTGTCTTGGTGTCTTTAAGGCCAATCGTGTATGGATTTTTAAAATTTCACTCATATTAGCACTGAAACACCAGAAGAACTAGCTAAATATCAATGAGACATTCTTTACAAAAATGTAAATTTTATTTAAATATGCTCAATTACAATTATACAAATTAATTATGCACTCTGATCTACATATGTGCTTCACTACCTCAGGGAAAACATGCAGAAAGTATTTATAAAAATGTCCACTGATGACATTTCAACTCATGTCTACATATGGAAGTATGACTTTACAATAGATTTTGTGAGTGTTTCACTCAGCAAAGACTTTTAGCATTCTTTACCCATTATTTCCTCACCTCAGAACTTAGACTAACTTGACACCTAAAACAGGAAAAAACCTATGCCAGTGCTCAATCTACAGAGCGGCTCCCCGGTCTCAGCCTCCATGGCTTTGTAGTAGGATCACTTTCTTCTGCACAGCATCTGAAACCAACATTCACCACACAGCACCCACCCATCTGTTGGAAATCATGTGGCCTGTTGTTTCTTAGCTATGGAGACAGAGAGATCCCTTGGCTTAAGCCATCTCAATTTACAAAGAAAGAACCAGAAACACCAAGAAACTAGCTTCCTGAAGGTACATGGGGGGAGCCTAATTTGTTGTTCACACCTCTTGAACACCTCGCTCATGCCTCTTTCTTAATCCCTTAAGTATTTCTTTTACATCGCATTATAGACATTTATTTTTTTATAAATAAATTTTTCATACAATATATTCTGACCAGTTTTTCCTCCCCAAACTCCTCCCAGATATTCCCCAAAACCATGCCCTTCATTTCTCTCTTTTGTTTAAAAAAAAAGGCATCAAAAAAGAAATAAATACTAAACTAAAATCCAGTAAGATAAAATAAAAACAAGCAAACCTAAATAGTAGAAAACAAACACATGAACAGGAAAAAAGAGCCAAAGACACTGCATAAGAAACACACTCAGACTCCATGTCACACATTCACATACTTGGAAATCCTATAAAGTCACACAATTGGAAAACATAATATCTAAGCAGACCTGTAGGGTAAGGAATCTTTATCTCCAACATCAGACTCCATGGTTCTGGTCTATGACTGACACAAAGATATTCACCATCTAGATTTAATTCCATGTTCTGCTTTTGTTTTCTGATTTTTTTAAACACGATGCTATAGGAAATCTGAAGTAGATATTTAGTAATGAGAAAAAGATGACTAAGTGGAAACAATTAGCCATTTTTTTTTTTTTTTTTTGCCTTTCGCAGTCACCATTCTGACATGAATAGTGGGAGGTTTAGAGAACATTGGTAGAATTTTTTTTAACTCTATGGCAAGTTGTACCTGGCAACCTGTATGTGCTCCAGTTTCAGAGCGTGTGCTGTGCTAGTCTCTGTAAGGGTGACTCTGGGATCATAAGCATGCCTCTTCTCATCTGGCCTCCACATCTGGATTCCTGCATGCTCCTTTTTGCTAACACTTCCCAAGTTAAAGATCTCATAGCCAAGACTCAGGGTGACTCTTAAAGTCTCCTCTGCCTTGCACTTTAACCGCACCGAGATCTCTGTGAGTACTGGTACTGTAAAATGAATACCAACTGGCCTTGTCTTCTGATCTCAGAACTGAATAGGCTTCTAGACCAAAGTCAGTAACAGTGAAGCTCTATAGTTCCACCACCTCTACAGTCGAAGGGTCTTGAGTATGAGAAAGTAAAAACAGGTTCCTGAGATCTGAGATCCAGGTGTCAGACAGAGTTAGATGGTTCCTTATAGAAATGTAGTTCTAGCATTTGTAAGACTGAGTGTAAAGACGGAAGAGCAGCTATCACTGAGGGCTCCCTGGTATCACCAGGACTTTGCCTCCATTCACAGATTTGTGTGAGATAACCCTAAACACAGGAGTTGCTTTTAGACAGCCAAATGATTAAACACAGATAAAAAGGGCCCAGGTCCAGAAACAGATTTACACTGTCAGTTTGCACAAACACACAAGCACGCACGCGCACACACACACACACACACACACACACACAGAGAGAGAGAGAGAGAGAGAGAGAGAGAGAGAGAGAGAGAGAGAGAAAGAGAGAGATGGAGGAATGAAGCTGGATCCTTCCATGATAAATGAAAGAATAAAAGTTGCATCATATTACAGTTATAGGGGATAACTGGTACAATTACTGAATGAAAAAATGAGAAAATAGAGAAGTTATATGATAACAAAATGAAGATTATAATAAATATTCTTGTAAAATAAATGTAGTTGGTGTGACATAATAAATAGCTAGGCTTGTACAATTTTAGATAAGGTCTTTTTACTGGAAGATATAGAAATAATCTAATGCTCAAAGGATTTCAGTATGGGATGATTAATATTGAATGTAATTTGTTTATAAGAGAAGAGAGTTGGACAGGAATAGAATAAAAACAAACAGAAACAAACCTAGCCCTACTGATGGCATCTGAGTACTAATTTCTAAATGTACCATAACTTCCCATCTGCAAAGCCAGTGTGAGTCCAGCCACGACACAACCTTATCTCTACTCTCAGACTCATGTGTTAAACCAGGTAAAGTAAGGAATTTACTCTATTTTATGCTATATGCCTGGGCAAATAACAAAGCTTAGCAGGGAAAAGTTTTTACTGCCAAACATGGTGACTTTAGTTCTATCAGCAAGATACCTAGAGTAAAAGGAGAGAACTGACTCCCATAGCTCATTCTCTGACATCCACATGAGCACTGTGGTACACAGAAATATTTTCCCCCTCACTGCACTTCACTAGGGCTTCTCATCTTCATGCTAAAACAACATTTTGTCAAAGTTCTAATGCTGACCGGATTTAAGCAATTAGCACACTTATTCCCTTATAGTGAGCACTGTTTTTCCTCCTTTCTTAGCAATATATAACTATGATATATATTCATTTGTACATTGGTATATTGGTCTATATATTTGTTCAGGGATATTTTTCATCTCACAATGATATACAATTTTAATATAGATACAGTTTTAAAAAATACTGTGATGCAGAACAAATGACTCTAAAGGACATAGTGCTGATGTGTTGTTGGGGGGTGGGGTGGAGGTGGAAACAGAAGAAGACTTCCTGGAGAAATATAGGCTTCCTGTATACCCAATCTTAAGAAACTTTTTAAAAACCCACCAAGCCCAAATTTCACTGCCTATATACAGTTGGATGTGTTACAGGGTACAGTGCTGCATGCCTATGGCCCCAGCAGTCAGGAGGCAGAGGCAGGTGGATCTCTGAATTCAAGGTCAACCTGGTCTGCACAGCGAGTCCAGAATAGCCAAGTTTTCACGGAGAAATCCTGTCTAGGAGGGGAGGAAAAGAGTGTGGTACAAGGTACCAGTGGTCACATTCTTAAATAAGACTGACTCTTCCTCTCCCAGAAGCTATAGATTGGCAATACAGTCTCATCAAACTCCCTTCTTCTTTTGGAGATTTTGTCTGGCTTGAGCTTGTACATCTATCCCGTGTACACTGTGACAACTGCATAGGTACAGCTGTGCTGGTGGATTCAGAAACATCTTTTCCTTGTAGTTGTCCACCAGCTCTGGCTCATATCCTATTTCCACCCTTGTTCCTCTTTCTACAATGAGTGACACGGACACTCCACTTAGGGCTGAGCACCTTGAAGTTTCTATTTTCCACACCTTGACCAGTTATGGGTCACTGTGTTAACCACCATGCACTATAAATAGAAGCCTCCTTTCTGGTGAGGCTTGAGAGATGCATTAACATGGATGAGTGATGATTAGAGATCAGTTTAATCCTGAGTCCACTGAGAACAGGAGTAGTTAGGTTTTCCTAGAGCCTGGGGCATATACAGACACAGGTACTTAGCTCTGAGGACAGTGTCAGGTATGAGTTTCATATTCTGAACTGGGGCTTAAATCCATCACTTTGTCAACTACTAAAATTATATTTACCTTCTCAGATGTTAACTTGAAATAGTCATAGGAAGTGTGAGGAAGTGAAGATGGATGGAGGGGACACCAGCATTCTTAAGAAAGCAAAGCAAGGACGAAAACTGGAGTACAGCAACATTAACATGCATCTTCTCTGGTCCTGTTTATTCACATTCAAACTAATGAAATTTTCTGATGTCTAGAATCCAACCCAGATCAAGAGAAATTTTGCTTTCACGAATTTCTAAATGTGTAAGCCTCTTATAAAATGTCCTTTTCACTTTACAGCGCTTCAGTCCCAAGAGAACACAGACAGGAGACAGGGAGAACGGGAATGCCTGGGCTCTGTGAGCTCCCAAGAACCTGTACTTCTTATTGGAACCAAAAGAGGCATTTTAAAACATGTCTTTTATTAAAGGAGATCAAGGGGATTCAAATCGGAAAAGAAGTCAAAGTACCACTATTTGTAGGTGATATGACAGGATAAATGAGTGACCCCAAAACTTCTACCAGGGAACTCCTATGGCTGATAAGCACCTTCAGCAAAGTGGCTGGATACAAAATTAACTCAAAAATATCAGTAGCCCTCCTATACACAAAAGACAAATGGGCTGAAAAAGAGATTAAGAAAACAAAACCCTTAAAGATAGCCACAAATAACATAAAATATCTTCATATAACTCTAACCAAGCAAGTCAAAGACTTGTATGAAAAAAAATTCAAGTCTCTGAAGAAAGAAATACAAGAAGATATCAGAAGATGGAAAATTCTCCCATGCTCATGGCTCAGTGGGATTAACATATAAAAATGGCCATCTTGCCAGAGGCAATTTACAGATTCAATGTATTGCTCATCAAATTACCAACACAATTCTTTACAGAACTTGAAAGAAAAATTCTCAACTTCATATGGAATAACAAAAAACCCAGAATCGCTAAAACAATCCTCTACAATAAAAGATCTTCTGGAGGTATCTCCATCCAGATCTCAAGCTGTACTATAGAGCAACAGTAATAAAAATGGCAAGGTGCTGGCATAGAAACAGACTGGTGAATCAATGAAATAGAATAGAAGACTGAGAAATAAACCCGCACACCTATGGACACCAGATAAGTGAGTGTATATAATAATGACCCTGAGATTTCTCCTCACACCCATCAGAATGGCTAAGATCAAAAACTCAAGGGATGATGCATGCTGGAGAGGATGTGGAGAAAGGGGAACCCTCTTCCATTGCTGGTGGGAATGTCATCTTGTACAACTACTTTGGAAATCAATCTGGTGCTTTCTCAGACAATTGGGAATAGTGATTCCTCAAGATGCAGCTATACCACTCAAGGGCATATACCCAAAAGATACTCTAACATTCAATAGGGACATTTGCTCAACTATGTTTATAGCAGCTTTATTTGTAATAGCCAGAATGTGGAAACAACCTAAATGTTCCACAATGGAGGAATGGATACGGAAATTGTGATACATCCATACAATAGAATTCTACTCAGCTATTAAAACAAGGAAATCATGAAATTTGTAGGCAAAAAGATGGGACTAGAAAAGATCATCTTGAGTCAGGCAACCCAGAAACAGAAAGAGAAGCATGGTATATACTCACTTATAAGTGGATATTAACCGTATAATATAGGACAGTTATCAAGAGACCTAAAGAAGCTAACACTAAGGAGAACCTTAGGGAAGATGCTTAAATCTCATTCTGATTGGCAAACAGGATAGACACCAGAAGCAGTGGAAGAGAGGAAACAGGATGGGAGCCTACTATAGAGGGTCCTCTGAAAGCATCCACCCAAGAGGGGATCGAACTAGATGCTGAGACTCAAGGCCAAATTTTGGGCAGAGCGTAGGGAGTCTTTTAGAAGAAGAGAGGGGTTGGGACAGAGGACATGGAGGGGACAAGAGCCCCAGAAGGAGACCAAAAAAGCTAAAGGATCTGAACCCAGGGGGTCCTGCAAAGACTGATGCATCAACTGAGGTCCATGCATGGACCCCCTGATCAGATGTGGCCTATTGGCAGCTCAGTCTCCATTTGGATCTCCAAGTGAGGGGAGAAGAGGCTGCTTCTATCATGAACTCAGTTGAATGCTCTTTGATCATTCACCCCTGGTGATTCGGCCTTGCCAGGCCACTGAGAAAGAGGATCCAAGCAGTGCTAATGAGACTTAAACAAGCTATAGGCAGATGGCAATGGTGGAGAACTCCCCCTTTCAGTGTACTAGGAGAAGGGGATGGGGGAGAAGAGGGAAGGAGGGTGGGACTGAAAGGAGTTGAAGGAGGGGGCTTCAATCAGGATATGTAATGAATAAATTGTGAAAAAATAAAAATTAAAAGAAAAAAGAAAATAACATGTCTCCTGACTTCAGTGTCTTATTTCTGATCTTGCAGAGATACATGAAAATTAGTGAACTTGATGCTATTATTTGTACTAGGTCATTTTAGAAGTAACAGAACATATACATGCTACACAGACCAGATATAGACTTTAATTTCCACTATCTTGTACTAGCAACATAATATAAAAGTTTTCTTACAGCACTAAATTATTTGTATGTAGCATTCTTATAGATTAAATAATAACCCATTGACTATATGGAATATTATTTTCTTAACTCAATGTTTTTAGAAAAAAAATTGTTGAATTTTTTTTTATTTTTTATTAATTACAGTTTATTCACTTTGTATCCCCCATAAGCCCCTCCCTCCTCCCCTCCCAGCCCCACCCTCACTCCCCCTTCTTCTCGCTTGCCCCTCCCAAGTCCACTGATAGGGGAGGTCCTTCTCTCCTTCCTTCTGAATTTTAAAGAAGAAACAAAGGAAATTTATAATGCCACTTGATTTGTTTAACAAAGTACCATAGCACTTAGCCTACCCTATGTCCTGAATGAGTATTTTAATGGGTTTGATCCAACATTTTATCAGTTGAAACAGTTGCTAAAGAAAAGCTATAAAAAAGTTTGAATCCTGGGAAAGGAATTAGTGACAGTTATTAATGACAGACTGCTGGGGAATAAAAGCTCACTCTTGAGGGGAAAAAGAGGTTCTGTCTCCTTGAAGGGAAACCAATATATTATTCATAGTTACAGAATATATAACAGTTTTCCCCTTGCCCTTTCATCTATGGCTTCACTTTCTCAAGGGTCAAGATCCAAAAAGGTTATTCTGGAGAATTCCAAAAATAAATAACTGACATTTTTAAATTACATTCTAATTAGTATGGTGAAACTTGACTCTTTCATGTTTAATCCAGTGCAAAATAAGAATCATCTTTTGTCCACAGTGTTTATATTATATTATGTCACCTTCCCATTTGTTATTTAGCAGCATCTTTAGTTATCTCAATCTTGTCGAGGCATCACAGTGCTTACAGTCCAGTGGCCCTCACTTACTTAATAACAGCTCCAAAGTACAAGAGTAAGGATATAAGGGGATATTATGGCACATAGCAGAAAAAAAAAAAATGACTGACTCTGGCACAATAAGGCAGCATTGTAGGGCAGGTGATAAAGCCAAAGTTTGTATAGAATGAAAAACCCATGTGCTTGCAAGAGAAAAAAAAATACTGTCTTTCTATCTCCCCTCTACCCATCAGGGTATCAAAGCAGATTCTGAGACTCATAGCCAAACATTGGGCAGAGTGTGGGGACTCTTATGAATGAAGGGGGAGATAGAAAACCTGCAGTGGACAGGATCTCCAAAAGGGACTAACACAGCCAAAACAAAAAACAAAAAAACAAAAAAAAACCTGCGCCCTTGAGCCCCTGCAGAGACTGATACCCCAACTAAGGATCATGCATGAAGAGAAGCTAAAACCCTGCTCAGATATAGCCCACTCAGTCTCCAAGTGGATTCCTAGTAAGAGGAGCAGGGGCTGTCTCTGATGTGAACTCAGTGGCAATCTTTCTGATCACCTCCCCCTGGCAGTGAGCCTTGCCAGGTCACAGAGGAAGGCAATGCAGCCAGTCCTAATGAGACCTGATAGGCTAGGGTCAGATAGGAGGGGAGGATTCCTCCCCTATCAGTGGGTTAGGGGAGGAGCATACCAGGAGAAGAGGGAGGCGTTGGGAGGAGGGGAGGGAGGGGCCACAGCCAGGATACAAATTGAACAAATTGTAATAAATAATTAATCAAAATAGTGTAAAACGTATTGTGAGAGAAACCACTTACATGATGTTATTAGGACATTTCATAGCCGGTCTATTTTCTTACTAGTTGTTGCTAGTGTCTCGCAGTACTACTCTCACTTTCAGCTTAATCCTAGGCATTTAAGTATAATGCAAATATAATCTATGGTGGGGATCCGGGCTGCATCTGGTCCCCGCATCGATGTCCTCTCGCAGCACATCCTTTGTAGAGAAGGAGACACTACTGGAATCAAGGAAGTCATGCCTGTATTTTATTCAGCCACTAAACACAACTATCGCAGTTTTTGACAAACTAGAATATTGTGAAAATTTTAAATATTTAATAGTAGTCTTCAAGAAAAAAAACAAAACAAAACAACTGCATTGTCATTAAAATGTCACAAGGTCTAAAAACAACCTTCACTTATAAGTGAGTATGTACTGTGTGTATCTTTCTGTTAATGGGATACCTCACTCAGGATGATCTTTCATGCCTGCAAATTTCATGATTTCCCTGTTGTTAATTGCTGAGTAGTATTCCATTGTTTAAATGTAACAAAATTTCTGTATCCTTTCCTCCACTGAGGGACATCTGGGTTGTTTCCATGTTCTGGCTATTACAAATAAAGCTGCTATGATCATGGTTGTACAAATGTCCTTGTTGTGTACTTGAGCATATTTTGGATAGATGCCTAGGAGTGGCATAGCTGGATCCTGAGGTAGCACTATTCCTAATTGTCTGAGAAAGTGCCAAATTGATTTCCAAAGTGGTTGTACAAGTTTATATCCCCTCCCAGCAATGGAGGAGGGTTCCCCTTTCTCTACAACCTCTCCAGCATGTGTTGTCACTTGAGTTTTTGATCTTAGCCATTCTGATGGGTGTAAGGTGAAATCTCAGGGTTGTTTTGATTTGCATCTCCCTGATGACTATGTGTTGAACTTTTAAGTGTTTCTCTGCCATTCCATATTCCTCTATTGAGGATTCTCTGTTTAGTTAGCTCTGTACCCCATTTTTTTAATTGGATTACTTGATTTGTTGCTTTTTAACTCCTTGAGTTCTTTATACATTCTGGATTTAAGCCCTCTGTCAGATATAGGGTTGGTGAAGAACCTTTCCCAGTCTGTAGGCTGTCATTTTGTTCTGATGACATTGTCCTTCACTTTACAGAATCTTTTCAGTTTCACGAGGTCCCATTTATTGATTATTGATCTTAGAACCTGTGCAGTTGGTGTCCTGTTCAGGAAGTTGTCTTGTGTACCAGTGAGTTCAAGGCTTTTCCCCACTTTTTCTTCTAACAAGTTTAGTGTGTTTGGCTTTATATTGAGGTCTTTGATCCACTTGGACTTTAATTTTGTGCTAGGGTGATAAATATGGATCTATTTGCATTTTTCTGCATGTAGACATCCAGTTAGACCAGCACCATGTGTTGAAGATGCAGTCTTTTTTCCATTGAATGGTTTTGGCTTCTTTGTAAAAAAATCAAGAATCCATACTGGACATATAATATAGGATAAACCTACAAAAATCTATATACTTAAAGAAGCTGAGGTAGAAGGAGGACCTGAGTAAGATGATCAATCCTCACCCAGAAAGACAAATGGGATGGACATTGGAAGAGGAGAAAACAGGAAACAGGACAGGAGCCTACCACAGAGGGCCTCTGAAATATTCTACCCAGCAGGGTATTGAAGTAGATGCTGAGACTCATAGCCAAACTTTTGGCAGAGTGCAGGGAATCTTATGAAAGAGGAGAGGGATAGAAAGACTTAAAGAGGACAGGTGCTCCACAAGGAGAGCCAACAGAACCAAAAAATCTGGGCACAGGGTTCTTTTCTGAGAATGATACTCCAACCAAGGACCATTCATGAAGATAACCTCGATTCCCTGCTCAGACATAGCCCATGGCAGCTCAGTATACCAGTATAGAAATGGGTGTCCTAGTAAGGGGAACAGGGATTGTCTCTGACATGAACTCAGTGGCTAGCTCTTTGGCCGCCTCCCTCTAATGGGGTAGCAGCCTTTGCAGGCCACAGAGGAGAACAATGCAGCCAGTTCTGATGAGACCTGATAAGCTAGGGTCAGATGGAAGGGGAAGAGGACCTCCCCTATCCATGGACTTGGAGAGGGGTATAGGAGAAATGAGGGAGGGTGGGTGGAATTAGGAGGGAATGAGGGAGGGGGCAACATCTGGGATTCAAAATGTATAAACTGTAATTAATATAAAAAATAAAAATTTAATTAAAAAAACGACGTTCAAACAAAAGACAAAACTGAATGATGAAGTATATTTTTGTAACAAAGTAGCTTTAGAATCTTAAGTTTGTACCTGGCAATCAGCTACAGAGGAAGACAATGCAGCCAGTCCTAATGAGACCTGATAGGCAAGGGTGAGAGAGTAGGGGAGGAAGACCTCTCCTAGCAGTGGACTAAGCAAGGGGCATAGGGTGAGAAGAGGGAGGGAGGGTAGGACTGGTAAGAGATGAGGGAAGGGGATACACCTGGGATACCAAAGTGAATAAACTGTACTAAATAATAATTTTAAAATACAGTATTTTTAAATAAAAAGAAAAAAATCACATTATGTATTTTCATATATTGGGGCATACTAAATATTTATTAATCTATTTTTTTTGTATAACTAAGTTAAGAGTAAGAGGTCCAAAGGGCTTTCTGAATTGCTATTCATGTCACAGAATGACAAATACTTGGAAAACACTAAATAACAAGTATGAACCTCAATTAAACATGAGTATTATGATAATTATTAAAATACATATTTACAATTGTTATTGAAACTGAAAATTATTCAACTCAGTAAAAAAATGATCTATAATATCATTGAGAACCAAGGTAATTGCTAATTAATATCTGTAAAATTTTTCATTTAAATCTACTAAAGCATGTTTTACAAAGACTGCTCAATTTCTGTTTCAAAATTAACTACGTGTTAAATATATATTTAAAGTAGAACTGTGTGTGACAGGACACAAACAAAATGCCAGCCATCAACCAGAGACATAGCACTGGAAGGACCAAACTGCGTAACCAAGCATAAACACATCCACACAGCAACATGACCCACGGACTCACAGACTGCACGGAGTAGCTGTTCGTAAAGAACAATAAATGACTTTGCTTGACGTTGTTCATCCACGAAATTAAATATAATCCACAGAAAACTGATAAAAACAAAGGTAGTAACTAAAAATAGCACTCCTCTACAAGAATGGGGAAACTTTGGATCTGCTCTCTTTAATCTGCTTACCTTACTTAATTGTTTCAAATGTGTTTCAAAGCTGATTGCTTTGTAGCTCTGAGAGGAGCCCTGACTAACCTTGCTCTTCAATATTCAATGAACCATTTAAGTTGTTCAATTCTAAGGGTGTGTAGAGGGAAAGTATAGCTCTAGCCTGTAGGTTGTTTTGTAAGTGAGTACTGGGTTTCAAAAGATGATGTGAATTGTGTAACCTAATTGTAGAATGCTTTTAACACACCATGCTTTTTTGGTTTCCATCATCTTTATTAATGCAGTATTTGTAATCTAAAGATTTATCAGTGAAGTTCACGCTGACTGAATCAGTAAAAATGTGTTTGTTAGTTTGTTTATTGGTCTGTGTGTCCTCACCTTACCACTGTCGAATCAGAATGTCTGGACACTGTGCTGACAGTACACACGTTCTAAATGTTTCTGCAGTTTTTGTCATGTATTTAACACTTGAGAATAATTGTCTTCACACATCATAAAACAAAGAGGTAGAACAAAAATAAATTTATAACTACAGTGGATCTAAGAGTTGTACGGAGAAACACAAAAATAGCTTTAAAAGTTTCAGATATTTAAATGGGCACTAACTGCCCAGCATGGTGGTGGCTCCTAGTTTTGCTTTTACATAAAAGGCCTCAGACTTTCCACGTATGGATGCACCTCTTTAGAGGTGTCAGTTCACAAGGGTTATGACAGAGAACTCAGCTCTGGAAAAGGCTTCCGGCTCCAGTTCTGGGGCCATCTACTCTCTCAGCTGCCTCAGCTGCCAAATGATGTATTACAATGAACACAACATAAGTTATTACATTCAAAATGCTTAGAACTGTGCTTGACCCACAATGCCTGGCTCATTAAATGTTGGCTCTTTATGCAACTGGGATAAACAAGATACATGTCCACTCTGCTGTGGCTTGTAGCCAGGTATTTCATCACACACACAAAAGCAGGATGAAGGCTACAAGAGAATAACATGAGAAGGAATCTGGTTGGGTTTGGAGAAGTTGGGGACAGAAAAGATGGGCCCTGAGGTAGAGCCAAGATGCTGACCCAAATAGAAGATTGCCTGGGGAGGATGGGGGGTGGCACATTTTTCCCCTGTGAGAGAAAAGAGACTTAGTTCAGGCAGAAAAGAAGAGAGATGAGTGTAGGATTAGAGAGATTGTGTTATCAAATTTTAATTCAAGGACAGATGATTTCTTCCAGTGATTTGTGGCTTTCTAGGGAAGAAAGACTTTTCTTATCAACATGAGTGACTGTAAAAGCAGAGAAGGTCTGGCCAACTAACTGTAGAAGCTGTTGAATCTGAGTAGTAATCAAAGACAAAGGGGAGAGAGGAAGTGTGGGTGTATTCTGAGAAGCTAATTCCTACAACATGTCAATTTTTTGGAAAAAAAATAAAAAAGCAAATTGTGACTCAAAAGATTTATTCTCGATTTTAAGCAGCAGAATATAAAAACCTCCAATAAACTTTCCTGCATTGTCTTTCTTTTTCTGTGTGTGGGTGCTTCCTGTTTTGTTTATCTGTTTGTTTGTTTTTAACTTTATTTGTTTTATTGTTAATGGTGCAGGTGGCCATAGTTCTCAATTGCCACTGTGATCATGTACGAGTCACAGAACAGCTTTGACAAACAGATCTCTTTCCACCTCTACAAAGGATCCAGGGAACAAAGTCAGGTCATCAGGCTTGTGCAGCAAGCACCTTTATTTGCTGATCCATCATGCCATCCCATGTTATCTTCCAGAGAATCTCGAATAGCCTAGGGTGGCCTTGAAACTGCTCTCGAGTTAAAAATAATATTGAACACCTGCCTTCCCCTATCACCTGAATGCTTAGATGCGAGGGAATGCCAGCACAACCCATTTCTTGTAAACACCATGACAGAGAAAGCAAAATAAGTGCATGGTCAGTCTTTCTTCCATGTGAGGATTAAACTGTGACAGTAAGACATTAAAAAGGAAAGTGGCTTTAAGAACATATTAGAATAAAAGATTTTCTTAACCACTGTCTCTTCAGTGAATACTTTCCCAAGAAAGATATGTCAAGACCTTCAAACTAGCAACTTCAGTGAAGCCTGTTACTGGAGCTCTGTGGTTAAAAACACTCAATTCTTTGGCAGAGGACCTGGGTTGAGTTCCTAGTACCCACGTGTGGTTCTAAAACATCTCTAACTATGATTCCATGGAATCCAATGTCATCTCCTGGCCTCTGTGGTCACCAGGCACACTAATGGTGTACATAAATACATTCATGAACTCACTCATAAACTTAAAATAAATAAATCTTTATCTAAACGTGCTGCTTAAGGAATTTTCAATGTTTCTAAGTACACTCAACGCATTCCTGAGACAAAATACTTAGAAGAGCACACTTTGTATGGTTCTTCAAATTAGTCTCCTATTTTACAGACAAGTAAAAAAAATGACCAAGACCACCACTTGTAAGGGTCTAAACTGATGCTTGAATACTCTAAGAATATAGTAGTGAAATCTGTGAAAAATTGAGCATCTGTGGATTTTACAATGTTATTTGAAAAACAGATACTGGTGTATGTTCCCAGATGAAAAATCTCTTTCAGTCATCACATTATATAATATACATTAATAACAGGAAGGGTGAAAGATTAGAAACAAAAACCTAGTAAGTTATGTGTTAGCCTGGGCATACAGGAAATGCCAGAGTTCACCAAGGTCACTTAAAAACTTCATCAATTCAACTAGTTGATAGGGGTCCCAGTGAAATAGTAAACTGAGAAAGACTTCACATTCCAGTGATGTCAAGATTTGAAGAAGAGAAGGCCAGATGAACAGGTAAAAGGTCTTATCTATTTTAATTTGTTTTCAAAGCATAGTTGTCTCTATTTTGACAGAAATGGATGCTTCTTGAATTCTGATTCCCCATGAACTGCTTATCCTGTTTCACGGACTAAAAGAATGACATCTGAAATTAAACTGTCCATTGTGAAGCGTATGCAATATTGAAACTCTTCAAATTAGAGTATTTTCATCGCCAGCAACAAAACTTGCTCAACAAGGTGTAAACGAGCTGAACTTACATCAGCTCCTGTGTAATTCCTGTGGGCTTTTTCACTACACAAACAAAATCTTTCTTAACTTTCTGCCAAGAAAACAAAAGGAACTTGGTATATATGAACATCTGTGATTACAAACCCTACAAGTTCTGGCTCCATCCATGATCAGTGGGGCAAAATGATGGGCAAATTTCCCTAATGAGTGGTTTACTGTCAGGAACTAAGCAGAATACTGTGCACAACTAATGGCTGCATGAAACAGCAGTATGTACCACTGAAATGAAGAGCATGTGCATTTGGGATACCAACAGCAACCTATTACAGTCAGGAGAAACGTTCAGGACTGCTGAGATATGTTTTTGAGTGAAGATGAGCAGCGAGCAGAAATAAAGGAAGGGCTAACAACAAATTAAAACAACACAAATAACAAAGAAGTTCAATAAGAAATCCATGTAATTGTGATTTAATACAAAGTGAAACCAATTAAAGCTAATTTCTTTATGGCACTAGAACTCAGATCAGATGCAACAAAAGTCTTACTTGCTCTTCACACATAGGAGTAGAAACTAGGAATGTTTTTTTTTTTTTTTTAAACATTGAGCACTGTTATTGTGAATCAAGTGGCAAGAATTGATCATCCAGAAGGCCAGTAAGAAATGTATTGAAGTACCTATTTTGAAGGAAATCTTACTCTAAATCTAGGGACACCAAGCCTTCAAGGGATATGACTCTGATGCTAGCCTCCCTTTTCTGAAAATAAGGTGGAGATTTCCTGTGGACCCTCTGCCTCCATCCACTCATAGCTGTCCTTTTCAGCTCCCCTTACCAGAGTGCTACATTTCTCACATCTGAAGAACTCAACAGACTTACTTGGTGCTGTGTATTACATGGGTCTAGCCAAATTGATCATGATATTGTCTCTTCTTTCTCTCTTGTCAGAATGCCATGCCATGCTCCTTGTCTCTTTTCCAAAGGCTCTAACCAACCATCATGACCAATAAAGAAACTGACTCCACTATCTCTCTGCCCTATGACCCCAACCATCCTTGTTTGCTTATTCTTTACATAAATTTCTACACCTACATAAATTCCTACATTATTTTCATTTATTTCCCTGCCATTCTCAGTTCTACTCCATTGGCATACAGTATAATGAATACAGAGGTACAGTATAGTTGCAAAGAAATTTCTGATTTTTAAGCCTTCTCAAGCTTTACTCTGAAACCTATAATTTGCTGACATTAGCAAACCACATACTTATGTGGCCACTGGAATTGTAGATACCAAGAGCAATTTTCTTAAATCTTATTTGATGGGTGTTTTGAAACATGTTGTTTATATATGTCCTTTATGTTAACAATACCCACTTTCACTTTCATGCTCAGTATTTTAAGGTTGAGGACAGCAATATCTGAACAAGTAAACATATAGATTAAAGCTATTGTAGAGGTTAACAGGGCTTAAATTGTTGATTTAGCATGAATTATCACTTGGATTATAAACAATATAGCAGGCTTTCTAATATAAAATGCAAACATTCAATTTACTTTGGAGTATAGCTGTTTATTTTTATATTTACAGAATGACACATTTTATGTTTTTCAGATTCTATTTCCAATTTTCAATGATATATTTTCAAAAAATGAAAAAACTAGATTTTACCAAAAAAATAGAAAGTCATAGAAGACAAAGCATTTGCTTAAGTATTTAATTGATAAAATGTATTATTCTATATAATTTAGAATGAAAAAAGTAAAACAATTCATCTCGATTAAATTATAATTTAAAGTAGTTCTTATAATCTTATTGAGGAAGAACAGAAATGTGAATGGAGCTTAGAGCCCTATGTAAAGTTTATTAGGGTTATAACATTGAGTGTGACAATGAAGCTATTTGTCTTCAAACTACCTGATATGAGATCCTTGCCTGGAGACTGAAGAAAATATAATCTACTTTAAATAGCTGCAGCCAAAGGCAAGTCTGTATAAGACTTCATTATAATAAATAGTTCATTTACATAAAACTATTCAAAAATGGAGAGTCTTTCCTTATTAAGCTCCAAATGTGAATCTTGCCTTCTCCTGAAAAAGCAAAGGCACCGTGATTTCTTGTGAAATATGAGAGCAGGCTGTGAATAGCTGGGCCTAGAGCAGGAATTGAGGAATGAGAGCCTACAACTATACAGTTACATGTAAATGAGAAAATAGGAAAACTCTTAGAAGGACAAGAAAATAACATCCAAAAACAAGAACTTGGCCACAACATCATGATACACCACCAAAATTGTGATCCGTGAAAGCAAACCATAAATGCTTCTTCAATTACTGTTAGTCATTTTGTTCTGCACAAGAATGGAAATAAAGACAACCTGTGAAGTAGGGATAACTCCAGTCGATTTATAAACAATATATGTGGCAAAGAGAAGTCCCGAAACTCAGAAGTAAAACAAGAAAACACAATGCCAAAGCAGACAAAGAGCCTCATCATGTAAAATGAAAATATTGATATCATTAGCCTTGAGAAGAATGTAAACTGTCCCCACTGTCACATGTCATTGGAAGAGATAAATTAAAGATATAAACTATATGAAATGCTAGCATGGGTTCGCAAATAAATTTCTCTAGTGTAGAAGCAACACACACGCCCGGTGATAATTTTAGTTGTCACACTACAGCACCAACTTCTCTTCCAGGCCATTCCCAATGTCAGGCTCGGGTAATGGAGGCTGTTATGGGTCCAATTCCTTCTTTACCTCTCCTCTCCCTCTTACTCATGGGTACCTCCTTTCCTTTATTATCCCCTAATTTCTATCAGACTCAATCTGCCCTTGAACACTTCAAGCTCTAGCATAAATGAAAAGACAACAGACTTCATATAGCATACCTAATCAGCTCCCAAAAATAGCATCTCAGAAAATCACTTTTACAGATCATGTTCCCCATTGCATTTCAGGAGCTACTTATTGATCTTTTTATACTTTTCCAAATATCATTTCAAGGTGAGTAAATTATTTCTAAATTTAGTTTCACCAAGTATCTAATAATTTAAGCTAAAACCATCCTTCTGGCATTTGAGAGAATATAATAAAATCTGAGCACTTCTGACTTGTGATGAAAGGATCTGTGCAGAATGGCAACACTTATTCATAATAGCCTTGAGGCCCTTTTACTGAGAACGCAAGCTCATGCCAGCTCCTGGATAGCTGATTAATCTCTTGCAGTTGTGCACTGAGTATCTAAAATGAACTATTAAATGAAACCCATTTCTACCCTAGTTTGTGTTGTTATTTTCCTACTCCCCATATATCCCCCATTCTGCTTGAAACAGGGGGCCTGTGTGGCTGTGCAGACGTGAGAAACAATTCCTCCATCAGTGCTGCAGCCAGTGTGGCAGAGTGGGCAGACAGCGGCACATGCATAGGACCACTGTGTTTGCTCCTCTGGAGGCCTAAGCCTTCTGCTCTAACTCTCTTCCCTTTTCTACGTCACATCTGGGTGATCACAGCAATCTCCCAATGCTACGTCCTTACATGGTTTGGGTACTCTGGGCCTAGAGGCAATAGAGACAATGAAGGAATGAAGAAAGGACACACACACACACACACACACACACACTTTTAACTGACAGCTTTCTCTGATGAGAGAAAAGTCACTGCAGGCAATGAGAAGTTCAATCGCAATTCATAATTTGAAACAGAGGGTTTGCATCCTATGCAGAACAATACAAACATGTATCAGTTTTTTATACTGTTCCTGCAGGGTTGTTTTTTTTTTTTTTCTGCTTAAACCTGAATACAATTTGGATATTTTATTTCTGTCTGCACTTTTGAATAATCTGTTTTGTACAGTTGTTCCCTAAAAACCAAAACAATACTTTCTGGTAGGGAAAGTGAAGCTCATAATATTCAAAAAACTAAGTAAAGGCCCAGGAAGTAAATGAAATTTACAAGACTCACAAAGTTCTTGAAATTTTCAAGATTCTCAGGGCTCTTCTCCAGGGTTATGCAGTAGTAACAATTGTTGTGAGGAAGGGGACTCTGCCAAGCTGCCTGTAAGTTGTATACAGAGCTCAAAGGAAGCAACTTTCTGAGTTTCCATCCATGCCTGTATGGGTTTTTCAGTGATGTACTTGCCTTTGAGACTCCCGTGCCTCTGTAAGCCACACTTACTTGTGCTCCTGTAAGTCAGTCACTCCAATAGATTTCCTAGCCCACTAGAATAGACTTCACTGGAAGGGTTTCTTTGGTTTGTCACGGTTCTTCTACAAAGGGTAAACAAACATTTGTTCAAATCGCCCCAGAAAGAATTATGCAAAAGTTGGCCCAATACATTCCATTATTGCAGCATGAGATGTAGGCTCCAAATTTATATGGTATTGATTGACATGGGACACTCAATTTCATTGAGAATCAGCATAGGCTCTGTGCTAAGCAAATTGAAGCATTTCCATGGGATCTTTCATATTTGAGCTGCTAGAACAGAGTACAGTGTCTTTTGATGCACTTTGAGTGTCTAAGAGTCTGGGAGGACTTCAGCCAAGCCCCATGTCTGAGAAAATGAAGAGCAAAGCAGAGATGAAAGAACGGATATGGGAACCTTTGCAATTAGGGGAGTGTGCACAAGCACGAATAAACCAATGTGTGAATCTTTTTTTCTCCCATTTGCTATGTCGTTTTAATTCAGCTTTCACAATGTGCTTCTGTTAAAGTGGGTGAATTTGTTCCAGCACTGAAGCTGCAGGTGGTCTATATCTTAATCAAGGTGCTAATTGGCTGGCACTAAGTGTGGTTTGAGGTTATTGCGGCAGATGGAACCCAATGAATATAGAATTTTGTTATACAAACTATAGATGTAGTTAAGCTTTCTACATCTGTGCTACATTTTTTTCAAGTAGACATGGGTGATAAAACACCTGCTACTTAATTAACACCCTTTGTAGTCATTCACAAAATTAGGATATTCTCAAACCTGCTCTGCCAATTGAAAATGTTAAGATTGTGGCTGCTATTCCTGGAGCTGCATCTTTCCTCCATTCTCCAGTGCAAGGTATGATAAATATCCAGGTTTTGCTGTTGAAACTGTATGGTAATTACTAACAAATAAGTGACTGGATAGAAAAAATAAATGCATCTGACATTCCTAAAATTCCAATTCAATAATCCCAGGAGCTTGGAAGCATTAGTTAAATGAATCTTTTCAAGGTAGGCAATAGCAATTTTTAAAGTCTGGTCCATCCTTCACTCTCAAGTCAACACATGTCCCATGACCCAACCATTTAGTATAGAGTGGACGGAGGTAGTACAGAGAAAGAGATAACTGAGCTTTCAGGTTTTCTTTCTTCCTGACATGCATCCCTCCAGAATGTGTTTGGGATGACTTGCATTCCTCAGGGTTGACCCTGCAGGGTCACTGCAGGGGACCTTGTGGTCTAGATTATGCCTGGCAGACCCTGAAAAAGGTGGGCTGATGGAGATTCTTTAAGAGACATTATGTAGAATTTAAGCATCCAAATTGTCTACATTGTGGAGGCTGGGAAACTGTAAAGAGAGTGGTTGAGCAGTGATGTTTTTCTTCGAGGGTTTTCTAAAAAATTTCCAGTCTGCCTGTCATATGATCACAGGCCCAGAGGAACAGAGCAAACATATCACCCACCACACTAGCCATCACTCCCATTGCTTTTCTTTGCTCTGTTTCTTCATTGGGTAAAGAATTACAAGGTGAGTCCACAGCACAGTCAGGATGTATTGAAATGAAAGTGGTACATTCACACATTTAGCAAAAGAGCCTCCCATGGGGCGGGAGTGTCCTGAGTTGGACCACCATTGCCTCTGCTTTGCCTCCCATGAGGGTTTTTATATATTTTTAGAGGGTATGAAATAAAGCTGGTTCTCCTTAAATTGAACCAGGCAAGACAGATTGTATGGGCTGGGTCACATTAAGCAACAACAGGAACCTATTTGGATGAGACAAGTGTGAGAACTTTTGAAATTCTCAAGGAGAAAAAAGATACCTAGTAAAGATAAACCTACTAAAAGACAAGGGCCCAGAAGGAGGCCATCTTGGATTAAACTGAAAAAAGAAAAAAATCAGGTATTAGCCTGATCAGGTATCTAGTACGTCATTCCTTAGAAATCTCCCTGTTTGACGACTGTCTCCAGTCTTCCCTCCCCACCCAGGGTAGCCTAGTAGAAGAAGGAAAGTCATAAACAAGAGTGTAAAGGAAGACACAGCATGCTGTTAGCCAAAGAACCTCGGATAGGGGAAAGAAACAGGAGGGCTAGACCTGGCTCCTAGGCAGGGGTAGCAAGGCTGCGATGCAGAAAGTCCAATCCACATAGGGCTTCCCTACCCTATGCAGGGATCCCTTGCAGACAGGAAAATCAAGCCCAGAGCTAAAAGGAACCACAGAGCAAACAAAATACCCTAGCGGCTCCACAACAAGGCCAGTAAAGCCTGAGGCAACCACAGCAGCCACACTAACCTTTTGGAAGCTCTTCTCTCGTTGCTCCCATTTCTAACCTCCTTTGCACATTCACATCCAATCGGTACCCAGCTGACGCCATCTAAATTCAGAAGGCTGCATGAGCAAAAGCCTCGTTGAGAGCTCCCAGGAAAATGAGTAAGAGTGTTGTACGGGGACTCCCAGGCTCCAGGTGTCTGGTGTTTCTGCCCCAGGAAGGGAACTCACCCAGCCAGGCCCCGGAACTTTTCAGCTGCAGCTAATGTGAGCCTTTGAGACCTGACACAGCAGGCCTGCCGCTCCAGTTCCTCCTCTTGGAGGCCTACTTCCTGTAGTTGGGTTCTCAGCTGACACCCTGGAGCCCTCTTAAGAGATTCGGGAGTGGCATACTTCTCCGACCTGTGAGAGTCTGCTGGCACCCCGCTGCTGCTCAGTGCTCAAACTTACTCTATTTCAACTGTCAAATCTCACGTGGGAATCTGTTTAAACTCATGTAACCCATTTAAGGTTAGTAATATTGAGTTAAAACAAGGCATGTCCTGAAGGGAGGGTTGGTCAGATATAGGAGAGGGTTTCCACCAGATGCTTCACTAGAAACGGTTTCCCAAATAGAACTTTTTCCAGGCCTGGTATACAATGGTGTCATAGTTGGCCTAAGCGTGGCCTTCTGCATTATCCCTTTGTTTATCCAGAATGAACAATATGATAAGCCACTGACAGCCCATCCCACAGTGCAAAACTAAAGTTCTTAGTAATCATTCCCATCTCTTAGTCTCATCTTCCCTGATTCCATCCCCATTACTCTCTTAACCCAGAGAACTGAGCCTGTCATTCCCCATTGTCTATATTTTTGTCAGATTTTCTTTCCATTTTAATTGCCTTTTGTACAAATATATGAATATGAGATTTGGCTAGGCCTCATCTCTACTGAGGCATGTCGATTCTGCTTGTTCAATTATGGTTTTCTAGGAGTCCGTTGCACCCTGCTTGGTACTAGCCTCCTGTGCAATTGTTTGATGTGCCTCTCTAGGTATACTGCTGAGGAGAGAATGTCCATAAGAACCTCGTTTATGTCTGGTCAAAGTATGAGGATTTTTCTCCTAGATCTACAGACAAGATCATTTTATCACACAATAAGCAGAATCATACCAAATGATATCCCAGTGCTTTCCAAAGCATTTGTACCAATTTATGTTTAAAGAAACAATGCATGAAAGACCCTGAGGACTTACATCCTCCTAATCACTTAGTAAAATGAGCTTTTTATTTTGTTTCTGATCAAATGGATGTAAAATAGAGCTCATTATAGCATGATATGTAATTCTTTGATCATTATTGAATCCAATTTCTCTCTTCATATGTTTGCTGGCAACACATCTCTGCTTTTTTGTAAGTGTGATTCATGATTTAGAACCATTTATCTGTTGATTTGCCTGTGCTTTTGTATTTGCAGAACTTATTAACATATCCTTGATTCTTAATACTTTGATGACTGTAGGGAATAAATGTTTTCTCCCAATATATAATATATATTTATTCTTATTTTATATTTACAAAAAAAAATGGCTAGCTCCAATATAAAAACTTTACCAATCTTCTTTGTATATTTTATGTCTTAAAAATGTTTATTTTCTAAAGTACAGATTTTTTAAAATTTAAGTAGGAGTCTCAAATTATGACAATGAAATCTCATTCCAAGGACTACTGCAGTTGGTGTTATCTAGAGGGATGCCAATTTTTATCTACTGTCACTGTTTATATGGAAACCCATTTTAATATTACTGAGACAGAAGGCAAACACAGAACATGTATTTTTTTCAAAATGTAAACAATCAGAAAAAAAATCACTAGAAGCAAGACAATTCAGAAAATAAGGGACAACCATAATTGACAGTCATATCAGGAATCTTGTAGTAGATCCTGATATGAATTTCATGAGGGAAAAGAAGATTCAAGAGTTAAAACCACAAAAGTAATCAGTAAATAATTTTATTTACTGATGTTACAGGTAAGCAATATTAAAGCTTAAAAAGTCCATTGGCATGGATTTCCATAAAAGACTTAGCTCAGCTATGAATATGGAAATGATGTGGTAAGTCCTAACCTTGGATATAATTTTGTTAAATTTTAAGGTCCAAGATGACAAAAACAAACAAAAACCTCACAAATTCCTGATAACAGGTAGTATAGGAAAATACTAAGTGAAAAAAAGAAAGAAAGAAAGAAAGAAAGAAAGAAAGAAAGAAAGAAAGAAAGAAAGAAAGAAAGAAAGAAGACACTTGTGTTTGTGTTAAAAGCTTCTTTCCTCTCAAAACATTTAGAATTGGGAAGAGGGGACAATGATTTAATTGTGATAAATTTTATTCACTGTACCTAAAGATGATGTAACATGCTAAATATAAACAAAAAAAATCATAAGAACCCTGTAGAACCACTGATAAAATTCCTTCCTTCCTTTGGTCTCCCGTTCACCTATGTCCAGATGGTACTCATCTGTCTAATCTATGCTCATCGACTCAGAACTTAGTGGTGCCTCATGCAACACTCTCAAGCCTTTCATTCCTGGAAAAGCCAGCAAGAGAAGCATGATCCTTTAACAACAGCTCACCATGTAGTTTTCACAAATGTGCCAATATCCAGGAGTCCCTTCGGTTGTGGGAACCTTTTCTTACCCACTGATTTCCAATCTCTTCTTATGAGGTCATGAAAGTCCTAAGTGTCTCCCTGGGTGCACATATCTCCCGTTTCACCGAGGCACCAACACCTCAGTGGGGCCTCTCATCTCTCCCAAGAGTCTACTACAGCACAAAGCATTCCCACCTACCTACATCCCTTTTGTGCACCAAAAAATACAGCTAGTCCTTTACCGGTTTTATGTGCTGAGGGAGTTTGGCCTCTTTATTGTCTCTGTACTTAACGTTATAAAAAGTATTGCCTGCGTGTATGAGTGTTAGTAAAAGAATTGTACGATTTCAAACACAGAAAGAGGAACGTGTCCAGTTTAGAAAAGTGGGTGAGGAAACCTGAGTGCCTATGCCTGGTTACCTCACAGTGCACAGAACTAGCCATGTGTCTTATGTATCATCAAGAGATGGAGCAAAAGCTTTGAAGGCAGAAGACCGAAAGCTGTGTTCCCCTCAACAGGCTCTGAGGGAACACTGCAGACTGGTCGAGAAGATGATATCAAACTGTAGTTCTTCTGAAGATCCACAGGAAACGACAATGTGTGCAGCAGTCCACAGTTCCAGCTGCTGCACCATACAAGTGGCAGACAATCTATAGAATTAATCTGGGAGTTAGATTAGAACTCAAAACATACCCTCAGACTCAGTTACTGCTTCTATTGCTGCAATGAGACACCACGATCAAAAAGCAAGTTGGGGAGGAATGGATTCATTTGGCTTACACTTACAGATCGCTGGCTGTTCATCACTGAAGAAACTCAACCAGGGCAAGAACCTGGAGGCAGGAACTGATGCGGAGGCCATTGAGGGGTGCTGCTTACTGGCTTATTCCTCAAGTTTGCTCAGCCTTCTTTCTTATAGAACCCAGGACCACCAGCCGAGGAGTGGCACCGCCCACATGGGATGGGCCCTCCCACATCAATTACTGATTATGAAAATGCCGTACTGATCTGACTACAACACAATCTTACTGTCTCTCTGCTTTCATATTAGCCTGGTCCAAGTTGACACAAAAGTATCCAATATATCTCATAGAATCTTGTGCAATATTAAAACAGCCACGTATTAAATATTAAATAGTCTTTAGAACTCAACAAGGAAATAATCATGACATGTGGCATCATTCAGAGCCTGCTCTATAGATTCAGATCGTTTGCTATGAAGATCCGCAACCTAGTTCCCAATGCACCGGTACAGTTTTCACTTCTCATTCCTGGTGAAATAAATGCCAGCCTGTAATGATTTCTGCTTCAACTCTATTCCTTGTGCCCCTCTGTTCTTAGTGATTCCCGGGGCTCACATGAAAGCTGTTTTCCTCTAGGCTCCCTATTTCTTGACTCATGGCTTAGCTCCGCACAGGAGTTGTTCATCAGCTACAAGAGTACCTGAAAGGAACAGCAGGGATACTCTCCCACCCTCTCAGTTCTCCCAGAGGTCCTTCCCAGACCTCAATCCAGCATGCAGAGCTCACCCGCAGCTTTTTCCTCCCAGGGAACCCTGCCTCTCTCTCTAGACTCAGAAATGCTGCCTTTTCATTTTATCTCTCCAGTCTAAGAGTGGTAGCTACTCTGCATCTATTTTTCTCTGACCTCATTTGGTATCTCAGTGTTTCATCATTCACATAACTACAGCTCAGCATTAAATTCCTCATTTTAACCATTTAATGTAGTTTCTATTTTCACAGCCAAACAGGAAGAAAAAAAAAACCTGATTTATAAATTAGCCAAAAATATACCATTCTGAGATAATGGTAAGTTATTATAAATATAATAATTTAGAATCTCACATACATAAACATGATAATTTTCTTATAACATTCATTTGTGTGAGCTAGTGCACAAACGGTTCAATAAAGATTATTGCACAAGTTTAAAAGTCACAAGATGATGAACGTCAAATATTAACATATTGAAGAATGCCTACAGGAATGAAAACTATAGCAGATAACTTAGAAACTTCCAAAATTACTTTCGCACCAGCAAGTGGGACAATAATGAGGAAAGGAGTGTAATAATAAAGAGCCCCAAGTGTCTAGCTCATATTTTATGTCACTAAAGTGGCAAAACATGCAAAAAAATTAAAATGAAACACAAATTCAACTTGTATCCACATGGTGGCAAAGTCATTTCAATTAAATAAGCAACCAAAAATGCTCCATAGGACGTACAACTTTGAACATGATGAAGTCTCAGAAAACCAACTAATATTCTTGGTAAGCACCAGCCCTAGCTAAATTACTTGAGCACTTATTCTATATCCTCATTGATTATGAATGCTTTAAATGCCCAAATTTATTTATGTTCATTATTAAGCTGAGATAATATTATCAGCTTTATTGTGGACTAAAAGTCTGAGACATGGGTTTAAGTTAATGTTCAAGACCATGCAACTAACAAATACAGAGTTTGAGTCCAGACGATCTGGCTCAATAAGTACCTTCATAATCATTATGAATAAGGTATTGTGGTCAAAACTCTGGTGATCTAGAAAAAATCTAGATCCAATCAGCATTTTAGTATAATTTCCTAAGAAAGAGGGAGATATTTAGTTTTCATCATTATCATTGAGAATTATCCTCTGAACAGTTTCAACCTTTCCTTCTAAGTGTTCATGGCGACAATCTTCACCAAAACTCCCCTACCTTGAAACCTTTTTTTAAGCATATAAAATTTATTTCCCTCATGTCTTAAAAGTTGAGATCATCTCTTGAACAGAATAGGCTACTGCCTTTGCTTTTCTTAGCATCCCAGAACTTGATATAAATGAGTATTGCTGAATACATCGACAGTTCAGACAGAAGAATTAGAGAAATTAGGCAAAAAATAACTCTGACATCTCCTATCTCAAGACTAACTCTCTAGTCCCTGAAAGAGCCATACAAGCAGGCAAGGGTGGAGAGAAATAAACAGAGTTCTACTCAACCAATGCCTCTGAACCACAAGAAAGACCATAAAAGCTTGGTAGCCAAGAAGGTGCCATAGTGGTACTTATCTCCTGAAGGTAAGCAACAGTCATCTAACTGGACTTAAGCTTCATTAAGAAAATGAAATTCATGACAGGGACTATAAACTTACCCCACTTTCTGTACCTCATGAAGTCATGGACCCCAGAGGAGATCATACTAGTGCCTCTGCTCTAAGCCAGCATAATTTCTAAGTGCATGCTAAATACCAAAGTTAAGTGAAATCCTCACCTTTCATCAAAGGAGCTTCATGTTGCAGCAACTGGAGACCATTACAAAAAGCCATCATTGCTCAGAATGCAGAGGACAGTTGACAACCAGGTACCCATCACCATCAGATACGTCTACAACACAACCCTAGCCATAAAGCATGGATGACATCACAGAAGAGGTAGAAAAAGTACAAGGCCAGAGGATGAGATTATCTTCTACAAGATAAGGTCTTCTATGTACGACAGGAAGCTATGCTCCTGAAATCACAACAATATGGGTTCTTAAACTAGACTTGAAAATCGACAATACAAAGTTACATGTCAAATAAGGATTGGGAAAATTCCATGAGACACCACCCCAGATGAAGAACTAGCAATGTCTACTAAAGAAGAATAATTAGTCTTCTGTAAGGATGAGTTCATTGATATATGATTCAATCTAAAGTGGCCAGCCCTAAACACATATGAACAACTAAATGAACTCAACAGGGTCTTTGTGTATTTGTGTGTGTGTGTGTGTGTGTGTGTGTGTGTGTGTGTGTAATAATTAGAGAATAAGAGGTCACAAATTTGGAAAGAAGTTAGGTTGGGAGAAGTTGGAGAAAGGAGGAGAAGAAATGATATAAATAGGACTTACACATTAAACTCTCAATAAATAAATAAGTACATTTTTAAGTTTTAAAAAACTTTAGCAATATTTTGTTAAAGAACAAAAGAATATTTCAAATAATTTATGAAGGTGCTTTTTGAAATTCTGCTTGCTTCTAGGGCCACACGGGTGATTAATGTGCCTTCTAAATGGGCTACATTGTTATTTCCCCTTTTCAAAGACGATGATAAACAGCCTAAATTATTCTTCAACCATTGATATTCACCCTTTAAAGGAAAAAAATTACCATAAAATAATTTGTTCACAAAGAAGCATTTGTAACATAGAATACTGATAATCAAAACCTAGAATGCAGATATTTTACAAGTTAAACTTCTACAAGAATTTTTTTTTGGTATTACAAACAATCAAAGGGGCCTAGAGATAGTCCAGTGGGTACAGCATATCGGGGAAGCATGAAGACCTGAGTTCAGATCCCAGCACTGAGTCAATGGGGAGACTGTGGGATACCTCAACAACCCTAGGAGTGGACACATGGATATCACAACCTGCAGCCTGGCTAGTCTAACCAAAATGGCCAGCTCCAGGTTCAGCGAGAGGACTTTTCTCATTAGGCAAAGACTGAGAAGCAACAGAGGAAGACAACTCGGTTATCAACCTCTGCTCGCTACCCATTAAACAAGGGCGTTCACACATACAAACGTGTTCCCTCATGCATGCACACACACACGTGTTCACATGCATACAAAAGAAAGACAAGCAAAAGCATTCGACTCACACTGCAATAAATTTTTTACATTGCTAATTATTTCTCACAAAATTAATCTTATAAAGGGTGTTTGTTTATTTATACTGCCATGGCATTGTATTAGAAAAATTTACAAATTTCTAAAATACATGTTTAGCAGTATATTTACTGCTACAGTATTTGGGTATTTTGAGACAAATTAAGCAGAAATAGAGCTAGTTTACAGTACCTGGGATTATGATTAACCTATCTTTTACAATGTTTATAAGCTGTTTTTTTTTTAATTAACTAGGATGATGTATAAGCACAGCTTTTTAAAGTGCCTATTTGTATATTTATTGCTCGCCACAATGTGCTCCTCCATCCATTTAAATTGTTACTCATCAAACTAAACCCAATAGGGAAATCACCCATAAAAACAGACACTATTATAGTTGCTACTATTCTTTTTTTAATTTTTTCATAATGGAACAAAGGTACATGGTCTCTAGCAGGCACACCAGGTAAAAGTGGAATATTAATAACAAGACCCTGGCTGCTTCAGAAAAAAAAAATAAACCTCAGGGCAGATTCTGCATGAGAACATTCTACCTTCTTCTATTGCAGCATCATTTTATCTACTCTAAGGGAAGCACAAAATGCACAGTTCAGGCAAAACCATAATTTTACCATTAAGTTAGTGACAACCTCTTCAAAGAGAAGTTTTACACATGTGTCAAATCAATGATTGTTTTATTCTTTGTGAAAAAAAAAAGAAGTAGCTTTGTGTATTAAACGCCCACAGCAGTAGAAAATATGATTCTACATGAACAGCTGATTCATGAGGAAAACAAATTCTTCAATTAACTTCATATGGTAACTTCCATGACAGCTTTACACACATCAATAAATAAGGCACAGAGATTTCCAAATTCAAATGTCAACACTTGGCATTGGCACAGCCCAACTTTTCAAAACAGAAAGAGGAAACGTCTCCAGATTCACAAGCACAAACTCAAGCTCTCTTCACCTGCATTCATCATGGTACTAAATTCATGACTTTATCATACAAATGACTGAAATTTGTTGTTCAGGACTGAAAAGTATGTGGCCCCAGTGCTGCCTCAGTTGATACAGGCACTGGCCACTGGGCCCGAAGACCTGAGTCTGTTCACATGGATCCACGTGGTAGGATGGAACTAGACCTTGTAAGCTGCCCATTGCCCCTGTTCATTCACCATGACATGCACATGCACACAAAGTTATTAACTTATTAAGTAATTTAAATGTTAAAGAGATGGAGTTGAACTTCCTTAGCTAAATTTTTCAACTATATTTTAAAATTTGAAAAGATGGCTCAACAAGATGAAAAACTCAAGTGACAACACATGCTGGAGAGGTTGTGGAGAAAGGGGAACCCTCCTCCACTGCTGGTGGGAATGTAAACTTGTACAACCACTCTGGAAAGTTGTTTTGGGGTTTTTTAGGCCGTTTGGGATTGTTGTTTCTTAAGATCCAGCTATACCACTGCTAGGTGTATACCCAAAGTTTGCTCAAGTACACAAAAGGGATACTTGCTCAACCATGTTTATAGCAGCTTTATTTGTAATAGCCAGAACCTGGAAACAACCCAGATGTCCATCAACAGAGGAATGGGTACAGAAATTGTGGTATTTTTACACAATGGAATACTACTCAGCAATCAAAAAGGAGGAAATCATGAAATTTGCAGGCAAATGGTGGGATCTAGAAAAGATCATTCTGAGTGAAATATCCCAGAAGGAGAAAGACAAACACGGTATATACTCACTTATATAGACCTATAAGATATGATAAACATAATGAAATCTATACACCTAAAAAAGATAATCAAGAGAGTGGACATGGGGTAAGATGATCAATCCTCGTTTAGAAAGACAGAAGGGACGTGCATTGAACGTATGACAGGAGTCTACTGAGCGCATCTGAAAGACTCTAACTAGCAGTGTTTTCAAAGCAAAGACTCATGACCAAACCTTTGGCAGAGTACAGGGAATCATAGGAAAGAAGGGGACTTAGTCTTATAGGGAAAGGATAGGAGCTCCACTAGGACCAAATATATCTGGGCACAGGGTCTTTTCTGAGACTGACATTCAACCAAGGATCATGTATGGATATAACCTAGAACCTCTGCTCAGATGTAGCCTGTGGTAGCTCAGTAACCAATTGGTTCCCAAAGTGAGGGGAACAAGGACTATTTCTAACAGGAACTCAATGACTGGCTCTTTGGCCTCCCCACCCCCCCAAGGGAGGAACAGTCCTGTTAGGCCACAGAGGAGGGCTTTGCAGCCAGTCCTGAAGATACCTGATAAAACAGGATCAGATGAATGGGGAGGAGGTCCCCCCATCAGTGGACTTGGAAAGGGGCACGGTGGAGATGAGGGAGGGAGGGAGGGACTGGGAGGGAATGAGGGATCGGGACACGGTTGGGATACAGAGTTAATAAAATGTAACTGATAAGGAAAAAATTTAAAAAAAATAGAAAAAAAGAATGTGAAATGACAAATTAAAAATAAAAGATTCTTCAAAATAAAAAAAAGAAAAGATGGCTCAAATCTTAGTTTATTTAAATCTTAATTTATTTAACACAGTAAAGGGGGGTTGCTAATCTTCCTGTTCCATGGAATCAATATGTTCAACTGGTAGACTCCAAATTAACATGGCAAGAATTCAAAACAGGTGGCAACTCATGTTTTCTGAGAGTCCTGGCTTTCAGTATTTTTACAAAACAAAACAAACAAACCAAACCCCACAATCATGAAGTCTTTCTAGCCAATATGCTAATAATTTGTCATTCCAAATTTAGGATCAACAGTTGTTCAGGTGTGTGTCCCTGAGGTGAGATGAGATGTTCCATGTCGGATGCTCACCCTCCAGCAGGGGTCGTGACTGACTGCAAGGCAACAAAATGTCAAAACCCAATTGGTTTGTTCTATCCTCCAGCAGTTCTGTGATTTCTTGTGAAGGAAGAAATGATTCAAGATCTTGCCAAAAACATTAAGTCCTGGATCTTGTGCACACTTGGATATGGGGAGTTTGTATAAGTAGTCTGGGAACTTCCCACTTAAATTTTATCAGGACACCAATCTTCAGACCATCCTTTGAGGGAAAACACATCAAATCTTTCTTTCAAAGAAATGCTCCAAGGATTTAAAAGTTTTGGGGTGGCCCTAACTAAAATAGGACACAGTCCTGGCACTAAAGTCTTCATAACTGTCAGCATTTTCAAATATATCTATTCAAGTTTTTTTGTTTGTTTGTTTTGTTTTTGCATGCAATTAACCCTCCTCTCCGGACATACTCAGATGGTCTTTCTCATGAACCATTTCATTTTTCCTTCCTTTCTTATCTTTCTCTGTCAACCACTTCCAGAATGTCTCATCCATCACTTTTCTGTGTCCCCTGAAGAGTTTCCCTTAATTATGAAGTCTTTCTGACAAATACAGTAACAGTAGCTTCTTCTGAATATATAGTAAATCCTTTTTAAAGAACAGACTTACATTTATGAGAATTATTTTAACTTATTCAGGTTTGTTGCATAACTTTTTTTAGTACCCCCTGTTATACAGACAGTAAACTTTAATAACTATGGATTATGGTAATTATAACTTTTCATGACTTGAACGGTCTGCATATTAACAATAAAACTCTTTTCATGTAATACACTGTTAACATTAATAATAATAAATTATTGTGCTTTATAAATCAATTACATGCAGACACATGAACACACTGCATTATGGATGCACATATTTTAAACAATGCTAGTGTATTATTTTCTAAGTATGATTCAAAATACCCTGACTTATGGTCCTGGTTATGACAATTACATTCTAATTTGCATATCTAGTTGCTTATGTTAGGAAATATGAAGGTCCTCTACCATCAGTACTGTATTTCAAACATATGAACTAAAGTGTATTTTTATATGAGCTGTTTCGCTGAACAGCATCAATCGCTGTGGGAGACTAATGATAATATGCTTTGCATTATTCTCTTGGGAGAACAGTAATTATAGTGAAGATATAGTAATTAAAACTTGATGGGCTTGTATTTTCAAAATGTTAGCATAATTTTAAATACTAATTCAGTAAATTAAAAAACCTGAAATTGGTCTTCTTCAACTATACTTTTGATCTCTACAATATATCCTCTAAATGTATAGAATTATATTATTCTATTTAACAAAAAAAGATCCTCTAAATTTTATCATTAATTTTAGTATTTATAATCATCACTATAATAAATTTTTACCATAATAAAATTGTTACCATTTTAATCAGCACAACTTATAATGTAAGTCGACTCCCTATCACTGGGAACGTTCTTCACTTGCCATGAAACCAACTTACATTTTGTTTTATACATGTAAGGGCTCCTTTTCTTTTATAGCTTAAAGCCACAGTTAAATTATTTTAAAATTGTTTTGTTTCAAAAATATGCTTGTTTCAAATAATATTATAGAAGTGGTTACTATGAAAGTAACGATATTTAAATTACTTCTTTGTGCAATGGCATGCTTACACTTTAGTAAGAGGGTGGGGGAAAGGCAGGTAGGAAATCTAAACAGAAAACCGTAAACGAAATAGGCAAGGGAATTCACAGGTTGGGACAAAATCCTCCTGCATTTCAGAGAGAACATGTCAGCACACTGCAGCAACAGCGGCGTGAAGAGGCATGGAGTCTCCGGCGAAACCTAGAAAGAAAGGTCCAATTCTCCTACGAAGAACAATAGCACTCTGACAAGCATGCAACCACAAAACACATGTTCATTTATTAACGCCTCTTCGCAATAACTGGCTCTTATGTTCACATCCTGCTGAAAACGACAGGTACTTTACAGTTTATTTTGGAACGTATATGTGAGCAGCTAAGTATGGGGAGACACACACACGCAGACACACACACAAAACCATGGCCGCCTGCTTTGATTCACAACAGACATCGCAGTAATCAAACTAGGGGCCTACAGTGTAAGACTTCATGACCTGAGTTGCCAGTGCAAGGAAAGCCTGACAAACAGCCGGGGGGCTGGGGAGCTTGGCTGAAACTCTCTGGATGTAAGGCACTTGTTTCTTCATCACAGCCTCAAGCTGAGAACTGTCCCATGGTTTCGGAAAGCTAAGGCCCTTCCTAGGCTAAGTGTTAAGAAGGGATGGCTAAGGGAGAGTGTAAGCCTCGACCGGTTGAAACTAGGTCTTAGCTAACGTGCTGTAGGAAGGGCAACTGATTGGAGGCCCCACGATCACCTCTCTCCTGGGCAGCCTGCTGTTCCTGCAGGGTTACTGCGGCAGCCCTCCCCACTGAGTCTAGCCATGTCGGCGGGATCCCAGCCGCTCTCTGGACAAGCGGCTAACACACTCTCTGTGCTACCGAAAAACTCTAGGCAACAGTCCAGCCTGCTCTACAACACCCTGATCGGATGATACATGTTGGTCCCTTCTGCTTCCCCGACTCTGAGAAGTAACTCAGTTCCTCCATGTTCCACATACCAAACTCCTGTTGGTTTAGGTTACCCAGATAATGCTATACAAAGAACCTTAACTGAAGCATACTGAACTGAGAGTCTACTCTCAGACCCTTAATATTTACTGTACAAGTAAAACGAAAGAAACATCATCCCCTGGGCGGCTTTGGAAATCCTGCTCTACCGAGGCTTGCACTGACATGCAGGTGAAGGGCCTCCAGCCAGCTTGAGCATGGCGGACACGGCGAGCACAGGGAGCACAGAGAGCATGGCGGGCACGCCGAGCATGGCTCTGGCAGGCCTGGCCCTTCCCCCCGCCCCACCCCCGACTCCATTCCTTCTACCATCCCTAAAGCCAGCCACCAAAGTCTCTTCCCATGATTAGCCACTTCCTCCTCCTGAGTCTGACTACCAACGTCCCTCAAAGTATTGAAGAACAGCAATCAAAAGCCTCCCTTGGCTCCCTTAATTGGCATGCCCGGTCAAAATTAAACACCTCGTCCTAACACAGGGTTTCCCCTTGTAGCTTTATAAACTGCCATTTTCCCACGTGCCAATTCCGTCTCCTCTCTACCCAGAGGCAGTTCTTTGTCTCTCTGGGACAAATACCTCTCCTCCTTGCTCCCTTCCGCTTCTTCCTCTTCCTCAATCTCCTCCCTTTGCCTCTTATTCCCTGCCTGCTGTCACTCTGGGGCAAATAAATCTCCGTTGTGCTGAGAACTTGGTCTTAGGGATTCTGGGGTGATCCTTTTCCCTTCAGCAGGCTCAAGTTTCAGCCGGTACCTGGGAATTTGCAAGACCGTGCTAGCGATTGGTCTGCACGACCCTGCAGTATATGGGGTGGCTTTTGGAGCTAAACCTTGCGCAGAGAGACTCCATTTCAGTGCGAGTACAGAAGCCGGCCGGCTCTGCAGATGGCTCTGCACCTTGTTGAGCACATAATCAACACTGCCTAGCTCAACTCACATACTGACTAATAACTGATTTGTAAAAGTAGAAAGGATGCCAATTATATATGCATACATACATATGTACATACACACAAACATATTTGCATTGTAGGAGCATCTAAGTATATTAAAACTATATCACGAACACTAGACCTCCGAACTTATTAGACATAATAAGTTAATTATGTCTAATAAAATAATAAAATAAAACGGTACCCCATAAAGAGAGCATCAAAGACTGAGATGGCTTGGGCCCCTCCGCCCTGACATCTTGACTATCTAGCATGTCTACATCAAGCATCATAGGTTTTAGCTCCAAGAGTTCCCTACTACTGACATGGCGTGTGTGAATTGCTGTTCACATGGCGTGTGTGAATTGCTGTTCACCCCTCTATGTCTGCCTCCCAGCTGCTCATTTATTCTTCTAGAACTTGTCCTGGCATTAGCCTCTTGCACCATGCCATGCCTTGTTTCGACAGCTTCCCTGGAAACTGAACTCTGCCCAGACCTTGACTGTAAGCAGTGCCTCCAGACCATTGCTTTGCTCAGGAGCCCGCATGCCCTGCAGGCACATTTTGTAATTGGAAAAAAAAAATGCAGTGTGTTTGATTATATTTTTTTCCTCTTGCATCTCTCCTAATTCTCATCACTTCCCTGCCCACCTAACTTTGTGTTCATTTTCTTTCTCAAAAATAAAAAGAAACATACATCCCACAAAACATATATAAAAACATAAATTCCACCAAAGTGGCAATCAAAACAAACAAGCAAACAAAACAAAACAGAAAGCCAAAGCAAATGTGTGATGTAAGGGTTAATATTAATAATTAAAATTATAATTGAAGAACCTATGTTTTCTTAGCTATCAAGAAAATCTGAACTCAAATTACTGTCAGCAAAACATTATGAATTTATTGTGAGTCATCAAATTCCCACACTGTGTAATCACACAAGCGTTTTCATCTGTGGTTGGGAAAGAACTAAGTTTGACCATCTCCTAGCTCCCTCCCGATGCCATTCCTTCTACAGTTTGCTGCTCTTGTGCAGGGTGACACCCTGCCAGGATGCCTTAGGCAGCTGTTCCAGCTGTTCTGATTTCTGCTTCACACCTCTGTGAGAAGGGAGCTAATGGGTTGTTTCTGTGTAAAAGGCCTCCTGTAGAGTGGCATACTCACTAGGGAAGGAAAAGTAAATAAGAAACAGTTAACTGTGCCAACACATTAATTTATAGTATAATCTGCTTAATTATGCAATAAAATTAGAACAATTTGCTGCAGGATATTTCTTTTCACTCACAGAGAACCAGAAAGTGAGCTTCCATTACTGTGCTGTCCTGACAAGGGCTGGGAAAATGGCAGACAAACCTGGGTTTGCATCCTCACTATCTGCTCAGTGTGGAGATGAGCATCCATCTACAAGGTTAATTTCCAGCTTCCTCGGGGGTAAATTGAACAAAACACAAAGGATCATTGTGATTACCGTGCAAAGTCGCAACCAATTTGAATAATGTATAACATTAGACAAGCTATTGTCTATTTCTATAGGCTGGTTCCCTTTTCTCTGTAACTACAGTCATTTATACAAATACATTCCTAGGATTATATCGCAATAGAGCAATATACCTAGTAAGAATTACAAGGTTATTTGAGTTATTAGATTATCATGTTGACACTTACAATGAAGGTTTTTAAAGTTCCTTTAATTAACAACAATTATTGTGTAATGTATATTGTATATGTTCTCTCTATATATATATTTCTCTCTCTCTCTCTCTCTCTGTGTGTGTGTGTGTGTGTGTGTGTGTGTGTGTGTGTATGTGTGTGTGTGTGTGTGGTATACATGTGAGCCATGGCACTCCTGTTGATATCACAAGACAAGTTTGTGGAGTCCATGTTTTTTCTTCTGCCTTTGTGTAGAACCCAGAGATGAAACTCATGTCCTCATCCATGCAAAGTAAGTGCTTTTGCCCGTTGAGGCACATCACATGCCCAGACATTTGTATTTACAAAAATATATCTAATGGACGAAGGCTCAAGAACTGACTGAGTGCACTATTCAGCTGTAATGCCAACTTTGATTTTCCTACTGGTAGGACTTAACATCTGGAAAAACATGATGTGCGTGCCATCTTGACAGAATAACTGCCACAATGGTGTTCAATAAGTTTCTTCGGATTGGTGTGTGAATCTTGTGTGAATTACATAATCGCTCAGAAATGCCTCTAATTATAATAACCTTGAGGGACTGGTATTTGTTTGTTTTGTGTGAGTATATTTATGAATCGCTACCACTGTCTGTCTTCTGAAGATAGCACCAGGAGACAGATGTATCAATCCCATGTATGAAATACACTAATGGCATTTCCTCCATTAAACCATATTGGAACAAACTAATTATTTATTTGTTATAAACCATATTTATAACAAGCTAATTAGTTGCTTAGTAGATATTTGTTAAGATATTTTCAAAAGAAAATTATCCAAATCTAAAGTAAAGAAAAATGGCATATAATTCCATGTGGAAATCCTTAATCAATTGCATGAAATCCTCGGGTTATTACTGCTGTATACATCTAATATATGTGAATTAACCAAAATTATAATCTGTACAATAGGAAGAAAGCGGCAAGGAAAGAAAGACAGAGACAGAGTTGGCCAATAAATAAATGTCACTGAGCTGTGTACTATGTAGTACTGACACTCTATAGTTAGTGTCATTATCTAATTAGCCGATGGTTTTTGGTTTTTATATCTTCACCCATTCCATTTATTTATTTTAGAGCCCGTTCTAAAAGTACTTATAAATGGATAGTTTTCTAGTGAAAGCCCATGGTGGGCTTGCCACCAAGACTCAAGCCTGGTGAGGACCAGGACAGAGGACAGGCTTGGTGAAACACTGGCCAGTTGGGGATAAATGATGATGCTCAGATGGCTGTGTAGGAAGGCTGATGGTATCAGGCAGCATGCAACCAGCCAGTATGTTTATTTGAGATCAGGGATTTATAAACCTTGAGCAACAGGAGGAATGTTGAGGGTGAATGTGTTTGATTCACCAGGGTCAGGCGGTCAGGGATTCTTGATTCCCATGTGGTGGTACAGTGCCTCGTTTTTCATGCAGTAGCAGAGTCCTATCATAAGAAGAACACAATATTTAATAATTCTATGGATTAGAAAATCTCCAAGTATAATTGAAGGTCACTGCTGAAGAATAAGATCCATATCAGGGTGGGGTATTTCTAGGAATTCCCAGATGATTGCTGGATTGGTTCTCTATCAGGAAAGAATCATGCTTGTAATCTGCCCTGAGGCCTATGTGACACTCCTTATAAAAATCTGAGGTCACCCAGATCATAGGAGACTTTTAGAACCCCACTGAGAAAAGGGAGCCCATCATCATAGAGTGAATGCAAACAAATGGCCATCGAGAGATGTCAGACTTCAATCTAATCCAGCAAAACTCCAACTATAGCTATCTGTAAAGTGGATCAGATGTAATTCAAAGTAAATTAGCCAAACAGTCCATTTGAGCCGAACAAAGCCATAAAAGTGAACCAAAATTCTCTGTATTATATGTAATGAAGCTTTTCAAGATATTTAAGTTTTTATCATGCTTAACATGTGACACTTTAGAGCTATTTATAAGTAGAAAAATAACAGTTTTGATCAATGAACATAAATTATAATTAAAACATGCAATTAATATACTTATATATTGATCTTTGTCTTAATATTCTTGACTACTGTAAGAAAGATGTACTTAAATCTAATTTTTGCTTTCTTTTAGATGTGGATTGTGTTGTGAACACTGAGCCTTTTAGTGCTGAACTTTAACATCTGTTATGAAGTATTAGTAGGGAAAGAGCTTCATCTGAACATAGTTCTTAACAGTGGGGCTTTTGGGAAGGGAAGAGAATGGAGGGTCAGGTCATGTCCTCAGGGGGAACCCTGTAATGGATACTGGTATTTTTTTTTCTTCTTTTCACACCCATAAGTATGTCTGGTCCTGTAAAGGTCAGAAGAGTGTATCAGAGCCCCTGGAACAGGACTTACAGATAGGTGTGATCACTGCGTGGGTGCTTAGAATTGAACCCAGGTCCTCTACAAGAAGTTAAATGCTCTTAACCACTAAGCCATCTCTCTAGCCATCTCTCTAGCAGAGAGAAAGCCCCCCCCCCACATGCACACACACGAGAGGTGGGGATGATCAGGAAAGAATCAATGAATATTGATTTGTACCCATGGACTCAGATTTCCTAGTAGTCATGACTTGTCATCCCAAAAATTAGTGCTATAGTCACACATGGCAAACTATGGTTAAATTTAATAAGTTTGAAATTATGAAAAATGAATTGAGGCCTGGAGTTGGGGATTGGTCTGAAAGCACAAAATTAAACAACTAAGAAGGGTTCCAGTTAGACTTGATAGATAGTGAATAAAATAAATGACTTCCTGAAATCAGAGACAGTCACACTTGATAAATTAACGAAGAAAAATGGGAAAAAATTTACCCTGTAATCTGTGGGGAAATAAATGAATCTCTTCCGGTCAGAACCCCAACTGCATCTCAGCTCTGTTTTAAAAGACACGTGAGTGAAGGCCATGCAACAGACAGAACCAAAGACAGCCCTCCGACAGGCCTCACTCTTCTCAGGCACTCCCATCTTGTGTACCTAAAGAATCCATCTACCTACCACCTTGCTCTGTAGCCACAGTGCTGGCAACATATTAGAACTGTTCTAGGAAAACTGAGCTTTAAGATGGCATTATTTTTTAACCAAGTATTTAAGTTCTGGGAAGAATGTTGTCCTTGAGAAGGCTTCTTCTCGAAGAACAAATAAACACATCAGAGCAGTGCAGCCTGACAGAATGACACCAAAGAGACATAACCTTTCCCAACACGCATTTGCTCCAGCTGGATGACACAGAGCTCATCATTTCTAAAGGTCAATTCTCTGAGTCAAACATTTCACAGTCAAAGGACATAAGTAAAATAGATTGTCTAGAGCGTGCTCCCTCACCAAACTTATGCAACATGAGATAATCTTACAAAATGGTTCAGCTTCAAGTCTAGAATCCTTGACAGTAATATGTCAGTACTTCCACTCCCCAACAATTCCAGTGTCCTTGCATTTGAGTTCATGACTGACTTATTCTTATACTATTGGTCAGATTATTCTTATACTATTTCACTTAATCCTCAAAACGCAATGGGGTTCATACCGTTCAATCACTTGTAATTTCTTCCTGGTGATCCTCAAAGCTTAATACCCTGGATTTTACAGAGAGTGCTGCTGGCTTTTCGAGTCCGATCTCTGCAGTCATTATAATAGTGCTTGCTTACAGTTTTCACAGTAATTCCTAAAAAGGCATCTTAAAGTTTATCAAGCTATGGGCAAGTAATCATGGATCCTGGTCTTCAGATACTATGAAACATTTTAAAACTTTGTCAGGATTTCAAGGAAACGTGGCTTCACAAACCAAATTCAACTGACTTCTGCTACCCATTAATGACAGTGAAGCAAATAAACACAGGCAAAAAGGAAACCATGATGGATCAGGATAGAAATTTTAATAGAGATGCATATGCGTGCTAAACCTTTAAAATGTGAAAACAGTCGAGTGTGTGACTCAGTACACTTTTTATAATCCTGTGAAACAATACATCCATTCACAATTTCAAATGTTTGCAGAAGTGCGGCTGGGCAGAACCAGTCATCGATATGAATTAAGAAGAGAAAAAAATCATTAAAATACGTATTAACATTGTCTCACACGTGCACTAGCTAGACTTAGAAGCTGCGTGTGTTCTCACTGCTTTATGGTCACAAGTAGAGACAGAGGTGATTTGCTCTCCAGGCAGAGCCTGGCCAGATATTCTTTCTTTGTAAGGAAAAAAGCCATGACTGCGTTTGCTGACTCTGGAAAATGCTGTATTTCCAAACGCCAGGGTCTGACAATCAGCTGTGCCCTTCCCACAGCTGCAATATCCCCGGCACACGCCCACATCTTTTATCTGTCTCTCCTTCAGGCAACTTCATGTCAGTCCCCACAGTGCCAACCACCCACCAGGACACAGAGTCCCACTTAGGATTTTTTTTATCTTGATTCAGCTTAACCTCCCAATGGGGACAGTAAGAAAAGTAAAATCTGAAATTACTGAGATTTTTGCACTTAAGTTGACTTTATTTGAGAATATGATAATAATTCTTCTAAGTGACGGTCCTAAGTAAATACTATATAAAACTTAAGCTGGAAAGCCTTTATACTGCAGAGACTTTTAACCTCATATTTTCATGAAGTCACATTAATCTAATAAAAACAGCCACTATGAATAATGCAGATCTGTGTAAGTTAAGGCCGAAATGCTAATTTATGAAAATTTTACAGGTAAGTGCCCTCAAATAAACCAAAAATCTAAAATGATTAAGATTTCACAAGAGATTCAGGATCATAACTATTTATTCAAAATTTAAATCAATATTTAAGACTTTTTCACCATTACACAAAAGCCTGTTTTTAATCAGTTCACTATGATTACCATAAAGTAATGTGCCTGTTTTTTTTGTCTTATTTTTTTTGCATTGTTAAATTTACTGTATGATTCTACTTATCAAATGTACTTTCAGTTTGATCTTTGACTTTTCTGTAAGAAAAAAGAGAGAAAATATTCCTGGTAATTTATAATTATATGTGATCTAGCATTAGATACTAAAGTGATCTATCCAGAGGAGAACAGCACATAGGCACATTAGCTTTCAGTCACTCCTACTTAATGACACACAGAAGCGCATTATCAAATCAAACAATAGTGACCAAGGCATGTTCTAATATATTTCCAGATAAGAAATGCAATATGTTGCAGAATAAGCATATTCAACTTTAATAAAAATTGCCATCCAATTGACACAACAATTTTTATGCATTTACATACAAAGTTTACTAAGATATTTAAAATACAGTAAAACAACCCTCCAAATGTTATACTATACTATTTTACTATTATTCTTACCTGCTTGAAATTGAAGGTCCACCATATTACTTAGGGAAAAATTTTACTAGTTTAGTTTTAAGAAATACTTGAGTTCTAGCACTCTTTTGACTTCATATGCTGTGTAAAAATATCTGTGTGATATATTAAGAGGAGTCTTAATCTCACTCTAAACTTTCCTAAACATTTGAAGCATCCAAGAGTCAGATAATTATCATATAAAATACTTAAAAATAATTCTGTCACCTGATGAATGTTAAGAAAGAAAACCTGCTTTCTTCTGAGACTGACAGACAATAGAATTATATATCTACCTTTGTCTCAAACTTTTCCAGCTAAACTCAATTAATTACTAAAGGTGACCCTTCCCCCGCCAAAAAAACCCCCACAGTGTTATTATTAATAAAGCCAAGCACATGATGGTAAACTTTTCACCACAATATCCCTATGTTTTAATTAGCTGAGTATAAACAGGAGAAGCTCAGAGGTTAGAAAACATAAGTTTGCCTCTTCTGTTTTGTGATGGGGGAACAACCTATGGGGAAACAACAAACCTATAGATTTGCACGTTTCTATAGCTGAGTTATGCCATGCTTTAGGTTATTATTTAATGTTGTAATATGAATTTTCCTCCCTCGGGATACTCATCTATTATACTTACTTAATGGTACGGCAGCATCTATAATGTATCACACATTGATTGTCAATCAAGGAATCCCTCTAAAATGCTTTTAAAACCTGAAGATCATTTAGTAAGCAAGCAAGCAAGTATATAAACAGACAGACAGACAGACATAACAGATACATATATTACAATAGTAAGTCTTCTCCAGAGCTAAATAAATATACCAGGGAATACAGTTTAAAGTACCACATCATAGAATCAAGCTTTTTAATAAAATAGACGTTTTGTTCCATTAAACAAACATCAGTTGATTGTCTCTCTATTTCTCTCTCTCACTACATCTCTCTCTCTTCTTCTCTCTCTCTCTAACATATAAACACATACAAGCACACACACACACACACACAAAGACACACACACTGTGTGTGTGAGATGGCACAGATGGTAAAGGCATCTGTCACCAATCCTGACAAACTGAGTCCCCACATGGCAGGAGGGAAAAGACTAATTTTTTTTTTTCAAATTATTTCTTTTATTTTTTGAGAGTTTGTGATCAGCCTGAAAAATTTTTTTTAAAAAACCTGAAGCCATTCAAAACATAAAATGGCTAACTACAATAATGTTTGCTGAGAGCTAAGAGGAAAGATCACTTAAAAGGACCCAATGAAGGAAGGCTAGGAGACAGCACAGTAGTGAAGACCTGAGTTTAGTTCTCTGACACTCATTAAAAAGTCAAATGCTATGGCACATGTCTGAAATCCTGGCGCAGGTGAAGGTGTAGACAGAGAGCCTCCGGAGCTACCTGGCCCGCAAGTGTTGCCCAATCAGTCATGTTGTGGGTATTAATATTTACTGTTGATAAATCTTTTAGTTAAGCAGCAGTTATTCCTAAACCAGCTGTATACCCAAATCAACACACAGAGACTGGGATTTATTTAATCAACCTAGAGCACAGTGCTGGGCAATGATTAGTCCATCCTAAACCAACAAGCCCGCATAGTTTCCTATCATTCAAATTCCACCCATTATACTTGCTTTTAGTCAGATCTAAGCTCTGGTCCATTTCTCCACGTGATTCCAAGACCTCTACTGCAGATTCTCTTCCTCTCCTCTCCCCCTGCTTCCTTCCTCTTCCTCCCACTCTGGACCAGGATGTCCCACCCCATCCTCTCTATTGCTCAGCATTGCGGCTGGTTGTTTTAATTGACAATTTAGAGAATAGTGGCATGTTTACACAAACTTGAGACAGGTGATGCTTATTCTAAGCATCTCAATGCAATGTCCAGATTGAAACCAGAGAGTGGGGGAGAGAAATCAGCATGTGAATGAACAAGGGTAAATTGTACACATTCCAAAAGAACATTATACCAACACAGTCACTCCAGGCTCAGGGTTCCAAAACATATGGTAGAGATCAAAGAAGGGAGATGTAGGACATTGACCTCTGCCTCCACAAGTACGCACACACATATGAACACGTGCACACACATACATCTGCACACACACATGAACATCTACACAGGAAGTGAGAAGCATTTCTTTAAAATTATGCTATTTGTTATTTATACGATAAGTAGGGAATAGTGAGAAATGGAGAGACAAGAAACGGGTGGGAAATTCAGGTGTGTAACAGAGCAGAAGCCTAACACATGAGACCCTGGTTTTGATTCATAGCGCTGCATAAAATAATAAAAGAAGAGGACGTGAGTGCACACAGCATAAGAACCACAGCATAGCCTGGCTGTTGGGACAGCTCCAAGCAGTTTTCTAGTAATTACTGTGAAGCACGGAGACATGGAAAGACATATATAGTATACAAATGAGACTTCACTACTTTGTAAAGTACTGATTTTATTTTCAAGTGTGTTAGTGCTTTACCTTCACGTAAGCAGACCACATGTGTATCTAATGCCTACAGAAGTCAGAAAATGGCATTCCCTGACCTAGATTTACACACAGGTCTTTTTAAATTTTATTTATTTGTTTGTTTGTTTGTTTGTTTACTACAATTTATTCACTTTGTATCCCTACTGTACTCCCCTTTCTCATCTCCTCCTAGTCCCACCCACCCTTCATCTTTTCCCCTTATGTCCTTTCCCTAGTTCCCTGATAGGGAAGGTCCTCCTCCCCTTCTCTCTGACCCAGCCTATCAGGTCTCATCAAGACTTGCTGCATCATCTTCCTCTGTGGCCTGGCAAGGCTGCCCCCCCAGGGGGGAGGTGATCAAAGAGCAGGCTACTGAATTCAGACAGCCCCTGCCCCCATTACTAGAGAACCCACTTGGAAACTGAGTTTATGGGCTACATCAGAGCAGGGGGTGTAGGGCCTCTCCATGCATGTTCCTTGGTTGGAGTATTGGTCTCTGCAGGACCCCCTGGGCCCAGGTTTTTGGCTCTGTTTTCTCTTTGTGGAGCTCCTCTCCCCTCCAGGTCTTTCTATCTCCCTTTTCTTCCATACAGTTTCCTGCGCAAAGTTTGGCTATGAGTCTCGATATCTCTTTTGATACTTTGGTCAGTAGAGTCTTTCAGAGGTACCCTGTGGAAGGCTCCTGTCCTGTTCTTTGTCTTCTCCTACTTCTGCTGTCTATCCCATACAGGTCTTTTTTAAGAGCAGTGAGGTGCTATAAACCAGTGAGCCTTCTCTCCAGCTTTCACTGGAACTTTTACAACTCACCTGAAGTTCATACAATGTTCCCCGAGAAGTACTCAGAACTGGACTTTTAGAACATGGAGATAATGGGGAGAAATGTGCCATGGAACAGAAAACAAAGACAGGAAAGAAGAAGAAGAAGAAGAAGAAGAAGAAGAAGAAGAAGAAGAAGAAGAAGAAGAAGAAGAAGAAGAAATAATAATGAAAGAAGAAAGATGGAAGGCCCCTGAAAGAGTGGACATGGGAGAAGGCCATGATCCATAGCAACACCTTAAAAAATAAAGAAAATACATTACACATTCAACTATGCGCCTGCATCATAGCACAGAAGGAATGATGGGGTGATTGTGTGGGGTGAAGTCTACTTTGATTCTTCAGCTAGATGTGCCAAGGAACTAATATAAAATACAGATGAGAAATAGACCTAGTGGTGGTACATGCCTATAATCCCATGCGTTAGGAGTCTGAGGTAGGAGTATTACCATGGGTTCAAGGCTAACCTGATCTACAATGCAAGTTCAAAACCACCAATTACACCTTGTCTTTAAAAATAAATAAATAAATAAATAAAAACCAGGATGCATTTTCAATAGTATTCGTAACAGTGCTTACAGGAATATTGAAGAAATTTTCAGGGACTATTCAAATATAAATATTTACTGCATTGGTTGACTATATGAATTTTGATAGTAAAAAATATGTAGTCTTACAATAAACATCTAAAATCATTCTGTGCTAGTTACACTTAGGGGTCATGAGCATTAAAGAAAGAGATGGTAGATGGGGATAAATGGGGAAGAAAAGCATTTTCTTGATGATCAAAGCTGTCATGACCACTCTGTTAATTTATCCCAAATCCATATAAAATGCAAGATCTTGTTAGTTGCCAGGAAAACACATATACTCATAGGCAAATGCCATTAGATCTGAATATGCTTAGAATCACATGGAAATAAGACTATATAAATAGAACCACAATGCACAATCCAAGGTTTTGCTAAACTCTAAGTTAGATTCAGTTGAATGCCACTGATTTATGATTAAATTAGAAGTGGGTAAATTAGGTGTTTTTCTAAATGTAGGGGAAAAGAGATTGGCACAGAAATCTCTGGCCATCATGGCGGTGGTGTGGTGTATTATCTAGTAAGGTAAAAACTTTTCATATTTTCTAAAACATTAAACTGCACCACAATCTATATTATACTGATGTGTTTGGAGAGTGGACCTCACATGGAATAAGGAAAGGAGAAATGACCCCTTAAGTGGCATCCGCTACAGAAGCAACACATTTCTGACTGACAAAGTGGCTATTCCATTTAGAAACTGATTCACACCAACAACCTCAAATTTCATGCTCTGTGTTGCACAGCAAGGAACTTCATTAGTGCCATTCAAGTGCTGCACTGCCTTTTCTCATGGGGAAGACAGCTCTTACCCTTAGATGAATACCCTGCCTATGAAGAGGGGCTTCCCACAGCTCTCCAAAGAACTACGTGGCTAAAAGGCCCAGAGAGTCATCTTGGCTATTAGTCCCAATGTTACAACTGCCATATGCTTTTCTGATATAGAACATCAGGAAAAAAAAGATGGTATTGTGAATATCCACATTTCATTTGTTAGATGTATTTGCATTCTTTCAGCTAGCTGTTTGACTTATTAATTATGAAGCTTTTGTAAAGTTTTAAAATTTTAAGCAAGTACTTCGGAGCAAATATCCGGTATATGGAATTACAAACCATTTACTTAAATATAATCTAAAACACAATTGATCAAAGAGAGTTAAACGTTATGCTGATTCAGTCAGGGATACATTTACAAATCGGTGTGTGCATTAGACCGAATGCATATTTTTACATAGTTCTATAAAAATCACAGAATTACATAGAATTCAGAGGAAAACACGATCTCGTCATGATTTTGCTGAGATTAGAGTGCCTTCCTTAGAAGCCTTAAGATTAGGCTTCTAACATTAAAACATTTCCAAAGATCTATTACTCTGTGGATCAGAAATTTTATTCATGAGGAATAGTTGGCAAAGGATGTAAACTGCACAGAGTCTCAAGCACCCCCCAGTGTTTAAGTGTAGACATCCTGAAGGGAAGGTAAATCTGTGATAAGGTTTATGAGCTGAGGGAGATAGGGACTGGGCCCTCCTCTGTCACAGAAGATGTCTAGAGAACTTTGAACAGTTAGTCACAGCTAGGTCAGTCTCATGGCTGATTAATCCAATGAAATCTTGTCAATTCTGGCAATCAACCAAAAGTTAGAAAATACTAACTGACTGTAAGAATAATCACTTTCCAGTTTTTCATAGATAAAATACCTACACAAAGATAGTATCTTCAACAAATGGTGCTGGTCCAACTGGATGTCTATATGCAGAAAAGTGAAAATAAATACATATTCTATCACCCTGCACAAAACTAAAGTCCAAGTGGATCAATGACCTCAACATAGAACCAGACACATTAAATCAGTTAGAAGAAAAAGTGGGGAAGACCCTAGAACTCATTGGCACAGGAGACTACTTCCTGAACAGAACACCAACAGCACAGGCTCTAAGATCAACAAACAATAAATGGGACCTCATGAAGCTGAAAAGTTTCTGTAAAGCAAAAGATACTGTCATCAAAACAAAATGACAGGTTACAGACTGGGAAAGGATCTTCACCAACCCTACATTTGACAGAGTATATATAAAGAACTCAAGAAGTTAAAAAGCAACAAATCAAGTAATCCAATTAAAAAAAATGGGGCACAGAGTTAGAGAACTCTCTGTAGAGGATTGTAGAATGACAGAAAAACACTTAAAGAAATGCTGAACCTCATTAGACATCAGGGAGATGCAAATCAAAATGACTCTGAGATTTCACCTTACACCCATCAGAAGGGCTAAGATCAAAAACTGAAGGGAAAACACATGCTGGAGAGGTTGTAGAGAAAGGAGAACCCTCCTCCATTGCTGGTGGGAATGCAAACTTGTACAACCACTTTGGAAATCAAAGTGGCACTTTTCAGAAAATTAATAATAGTGATTCCTCAAGATCCAGTTATACCACTCTTAGGCATATATCCAAAAGATGCTCAAGTACACAACAAGGATATTTGCTCAACCATGTTTGTAGCAGCTTTATTCATAATAGCCAGAAACTAGAAACAACCCAGATGCCCCTCAGTGGAGAAATGTATACAGAAATTGTGGTACTTTTACACAATGGAATACTACTCAGCAATTAAAAACGAGGAAATCATGAAATTTGCAGGCGAATGGTGGGACCTAGAAATGATCATCCTGAGTGAGGTATCCCAAAAGCAGAAAGACACACATGTTATATACTCACTTATATAGACCTATAAGATAGGATAAATATACTCGAATCTATACACCCAAAGAAGATAAACAAGAAGGAGGACCCAGGGTCAGATGATCAATCCTCATTTAGAAAGACAAATGGGGTGGACATTGGATGTAAGAGAAAACAAGTAACAGGACAGGAGCCTACCACAGAGACCTCTGAAAGACTCTACCTATCAGTGTATCAAAGCAGATATTAAGACTCATAACCAAACCTTTGGCAGATTGCAGGGAATCATATAAAAGAAGGGGGAGTTAGTAAGATCTGGAGAGGACAGAAGCTCTACAAGGACCAAATATATCAGGGCACAGGGGTCTTTCATGAGATTGTTTCTCCAACCAAGGACCATGTACGGATATAACCTAGAACCCCTGCCCGGATATAGCCCATGGTAGCTTAGTATCCAAGTGGGTTCTCTAGTAAGAACAGAGACTGTTTCTGACATGAACTCAATGGCGAGCTCTTCGACCCCCCGCCCCCGAGGGAGGAGCAGCCTTGCTAGGCCACAGAAGAGGACATTACAGCCAGTCCTGAAGAGACCTGATAAGCTAGGGTGGAATGGGAGGAGGTCCTCCCCTATCAGTAGACTTAGAGAGGGGCATGGAGGAGATGAGGGAGGGAGGGTAGGACTGGGAGGAAATGAGGGAGGGGGCTATAGCTGGGATACAAAGTAAATAACCTATGATTAATATAAAAAATAAAAATAAAAATAAATGAAACAATAAAAAGATAGGAAAGTCAAGACAAAATAGTGTGCATAGGAGGACATGTTTGTAAAGGCAGAAAGCAGAAGTATATCTTCTCACCCACATTGTGACCTGTTTTTGAGAGCTTTGGGCCTCTATATTAGTCCATTCAAACTAAGGAAGCCACACATGAGCAAAACCAAGCAAATATTTTCCATTATCTCTCAACTATATTTCATTCATAGAAGAGTACTGTGAAGTCTAATGAACAACTTACGGTTTTTGTTTGTTTGTTTGTTTGTTTTTATTGTTGTTCTGGTTTTAATGTGCATGGGTTTTTTTGCTGCATGGATATCCAAGAATCACATGTGTGCCTAGTACCCATGAAAGCCAACAGGTGTGAATGCCCTGGGACTGAAGGTAACAGTATTTTGAGCCATCATGTTGTTGCCAGGAACTGAACCTGGATCCTCTGGACGAGCAGCCTGTGTTCATAAGTCCTTAGCAAGATTTCTACCTTCAATTTACATTTTATTCTTTATACTTTATTCTTTATTCTACTGTGTCTCTAAATGCCATTTTAGTAGTAGAGAAAAACTTTAAGAATCATTGCCAACAGGCCTTTACTTTTCAAGGAACAAGTGTTCATGTTACTGTTTAAATCTGAAGCATATTTTCTAACTAGAAAGCAAAAGATTCTTAGGTTACAAGCTGGCATCTCTTTCAAATTTTCTTGTTCGACTGTAGTTTTTCTACATAGATAAAAAGTTTTATTACAATGTCATTATGTTGTACCTTTGAGGTTCCATGAAAAAAATTACAAATACGGAGGAGACTGCATATTTTTTGCTTAGAAATAGTTTTAAAGCTTTCCTCTGTCATTGCCATAGTAAATTACTATAGGCCTTCATTGTAATGGCCCATATTCAATTTCCTGTTAATATAAGGATACGAGGATGCATTCTTCTTGAAAGATAAGTAATGGGCAACATATAAATATTCTATTAAAAAGATAAAAAAGGAGGAAATGAACTGGAACTATTTGAAATTATTCATGGGCCTTTGATGTTTAATACATTGCTTAAACAAAGTAAAAAAAAAAAAGTCCTTTGCATGTGTTACTCAGGTTACACACTTAAAACCCACAGGAAAATAATTTTCTCTATCTAATAACACAAACATAAAGGAATAAACATGAGAACACAGGACTACTTCCAAATTTGTATCGTCAAAGCTCAAAAATTTCCCATGCGCTTTAGATATTTTCAGTTTCCCACTAGTGATTTTTTAATGGATGCTTTAAACTAGTATCTCTCCCTGTTCTCCCCCTCATGTAGTCTTCCACTTGCATTCTTATTTTAATGAGTATTTCTTTCATGTACTCAGTGACCCAAGACAGATACCAAGACTTCAAGAATTCAACTAGACTGATACTGATGCATGGAGAGGACCTAAAACCCCTGCTCAAATGCAGCCCAAAGACTCAGTATCCAAGTGTTGTCCCTAGTAAGAGGAACAGGGACTGTCTCTGACATGAACTCAGTGGCTGCCTCTTTGATCATCTACCCCTGAAGGGGTTGCAGCCTTACAAGACCACAGAGGAAGACAATGCAGCCAGTCCTGATGAGACCTGATAGGCTAGGGTCAGATAGAAGGGGAAGAGGTCCTCCTCTATCAGTGGACTTGGGGAGGGGCACAGGAGGAGATGGGGAAGGGAGGGTGGGATTGGGAGGAGATGAGGGAGGGGGCCACAGCCAGGATAGAAAGTGAATAAATTGTAATAAATAATAAATTAAAAATAAAAAATAATAATAATAAAAAGAATGCAACCAGCTCCTAACTTCAAGTGCACTCTGGCTGCTATGCCATGAAGCTGTTACATGAATGCAGCTTCTCTTTGCTTCTCAGAAGCCTAATTCTCTGTTTCTCAGCTTCTACTCTCTAAAATACATAACATCATTTCATTTCTATGGCATCACCTCCAAATTGCCTACAGACAGGCTCCCACTCCTAGCCATGAGCAGACAGCAGCAGCTGCAACTCTTCGGGGCCTTACACAGGGCCTTATTCTCATCCCTGTGTTTCAAGTTTGTACCAACTCTATACAACTTCTTGCAGTTTTTTTTTTCACTGAGCTGTGCTGCACAGTATTAACCCTTCTGCTTCTGTACATGTCTAGATATTTTTAAAACACTCCTCTCTTTGTTCAACATTTTCCCATCCATTTCCTTTCCATCACGTAACCTGCCCCAGTTCTTAGCAAAACTATCTGTCATCTGTTCAGCCATACTCACCAGGAGGTTTTCTCTGAGTTAGGTCAGGCCAACATAGGAATGCCTAGCCTATTTGCACTGAGTCTATAATATTTAGATGTTTACATGTGTTGAATTGCCCCACAAGCTGCTAAAGATCAAAACTTTTGAATCTCTAACCTGGACTTAGTGTGAAATACTTTAACACATGTTTTAAGAATTACTTAAATATTAAGTCAGAAACCTAATTAGAACCTAAGCATTATCACATCTCCAGACATATTTTAGGCTGCAAAAATGAAATCATTTTGAAATAGTAGCATTATAACCACATTCACCTCTGCGATTCTAATTGAAAAGCTGACTTATGCATCTGGCTGCAGCTTTTTAACCACAAATAGCATCTGTATAGATTATTAATTCAAATGAACTTTAAGAACTATGTGACTTACAAAGAGTCATTCCCCTTGGAATATCACCTTCAAGACTCACCATCGTAGGTGTCTATGGATGTGTGTACATTAGCATAATTTTAATTTTAATCAGGTAGAGGCTGGTTATTAGTTTCTATGAGCTACAGTAATGGTGGGTATGACAACAGACACTCTCAGCATAACCAACCACTTTCTGAATGGATTTTAGGCTTACTCCATAAAATAAAACCCATGCCTAGCTCTACTATCAGACTCTATGTCTACGTAAGTGACAGTCCCTAAAGTAGAATCTACTGTGATTATGCTGTGAAATAGACATATCATTACTCATCTTAATAAAAGTCATCATCATATGTATAGCTAAGTGCATTTCTTAATCCAAATCTGAGAAATTCTTTTTGCAATAGATCCTGATTAACACAGGGACCTACAACTGGCCAACATGCAGAGAAGAGGAGGATACCGAATGTTCAGCCCTAAAGGGAACATCTATACCACATCCCCGCCCCCTGCCAGGCCCACAGATCTTTTGGAAATGGGCAGGGGGACAAAAATAGCATAAGAGCCAGAGATGGTGGATGACTAAAGGAAACATCTTGAGATGTCTTATAGTAAGACAGAGCAGAGCAGCCGAACATATGAACACACAATGGTTGAGACAGCATACACAAAGCCTGTGCAAGGCCACACCTGACCAAGTCCCAGATGCAGACAAAACAATCATACACATAAAAAAAAAACAATAAAGATAATATGAAAAAATAAATTCTATAAATTTGGGTGGTTAGGGAGATAGGGGTGACTCTGAAGAAGTAGGAGACATGTGTCGAGCTTTCCAGGAGGAAAAGAATGAGAAAGAAAAGGGATGAGAGGTCATGACGGCACTGCAAACATTAGGACTCGAGAATGATTTTGACTTGAAGCTTTGTCTTTGAGGGAGTGGCCCCTTCACCATGACACGGGTAGCACTGTCACAATGATAGCTCTGTGTCTAGCACCATTGTCATGATGCCCACTTCTGCAGCAACCCTGTGCCTGAACCCTGTGTTTGTGTTTCATTCAGATCTACTCTCCTATTAGGGTGACTACAGGTCCTGAGTCTCAGGGGTAGTCTTCGTCTAGAGTTCTACTGAGCATTGTTCAATAGGTTTTCTCTTGTGGTTTTACGTAGGGAAGAGTTTCCTGCCTGAGAACTTGGCTCCCTGCACATGCTTTGGAATCTAGATGATGGTGACCAGATGCCCCCTGCTTTTCTGGCTACAGTGCACACCACACAGGGCAGCCATTGCTACAGGAGATGGTGGAGGAGCATTGGGGATTGGAGCCTGTGATGTGAGGTGGTGCAGAACGCCTTCTGAGACAGGACGCAGAGACAAATTATGGTGCTATTGAGAGTGGACAAAGTCCCATGTTAAGGAGGAGACGGTGGCCATTTAGGAAAGAAACGGTATAGTTACCCTTCAGCAAAAGAGCCTTGTGAAGACAGAGAACCAAATGCTTCCTGATCATGGGTATCTTGTTTGGGTCTTGAGGTAACAAAACATAAAAAAGGACAATGCATTGTACCCTATGCAACTGTGAGGAATAAATTTCTATTTATAAAATTCTTAGTCTATGGCATGTTTTTCAGTAGAGTGACATATGAAACACTGACTATTCAGAAAAACTGTTTTTTTAAAAAAAGGTAATCTTTATTTTAATTAGCCAATTTCCCACTGAAAAATATTCTCAAGATAAGTTTCTCAATTTAAGACATTATGCCCAAGAAGGAAGTTAATTAAATATATCTTCTTTATACATTCGACAAATAGGAATTTGAATATATAGTATACTTTTGAAAACTCATCACTACGTACACTGGAGTATGTGATAGGATTAAATTAATTTTCTGTTTTAAAAAAAGAGAGGAGGTTAAAGTGTTTCAAAAGCAGCTCCTTGTAATCTTTTGAGTGGTGTTTCTTTTCATGAGCAAGAGTCATAACTCAAACCAGAGCTGACAATTCTGTCACTTCCAAAAATTATTTGTTAAGGTTAACTTATGCAAATGTAAGTGTTTACAATTTATTGATTTGACAGAAATTTTACTTTACTTTTCTAAAAACAGAGACTCTGGCATATTTCAGAATGAATAAAATTACTACAAAACCAGACAAGCCTTGCCATGAGTTAAATTAATGAAATTAATACATGTAAAGGAAAAATAAAATCATCTTTAGTTGTCTTTAAACATCTTAATACTATAAAAATTCTTTATTCATTGATTTATAAAATTAAGAAATTTCAAAAATTTAAAGACTATGATTAATCTATCAAGACATGAAGTGGGAAAGTAATGCCTTTTAGCCATGTTTTCTCCCGTATGTCACACGTTATCTTACTGATAAAATTCTGGATTTTTCAGTTAACAAATAAATCCTTACAATGAAACTTCATGAAGCCATATTGTTGAGTGAGTTGTTGACATGGAAAAGTCCCAGTTTCCTAAAAATTTTCACCTAGATTTATATTATTCTTTTCCAACTCTTTAAAGTGCTTACCACATCCATATACAGTACATGCGAGTGTGTCTGCATGTGGGTATATGTGTACATGTAATCTAGTCTCTAACTCTCTTGGACAGACAGTACCAGCTTGACCAAATATGAGCATGACACTTCATTATTTTTCTCCTAAGCTTCTCTGATCTCCTCATTTCCATTTGATTTTAGTAAAACCTCCAGGCAACACTAAATCCCAACCTTAACTTTCTTTGCATTTCACCACCATTTCTCTTCTTTTTACTAAATCTCCAATATACATAGTTGCAGTTAGCAGACTCTCTGGTAAGCATTTTCTAGAAGCTAAACCTATAAAATCTCCAGTGAGGATCAGCAAGATTCAATCAGCTCTCATAAATTTGTTAGGGTCAGTCAAGGCATTAGAACTGGGTTGTCACATAATGTAGCTTCAAAGACATTATCATTTTATTAGATGTCACTTTTCGGTAGCTAGGTTTCTCTAAAATTTTGCAAAAGATATGATAACCAGGCACCTTTTTAAAAAAAATTGGCCAAATACATCTCAGTCTTCAAGTGGGTTTCCTAGTAATGGGAACAGGGACTGTCTCTGACATGGTCTCAGTGGCTGACTCTCTGATCACCTCCCCCCCGATGGGGGAGCAGCCTTACCAGGCCACATGGGAAGAAAATGCAGCCAATCCTGATGAGACCTGATATGCTAGGGACAGATGGGAGGGGAGGAGGACCTCCCCTATCAGTGGACTGGGGGAGGGGCATGGGAAGAGAAGAGGGAGGAAGGAAGGGCTACAGCTGGAATACAAAGTAAATAAATTGTAGTAAATAAAAAAATAAATTTTAAAAAATTAGCCAAATAATGGAGGGAAGCATCTATGCACATCTAACTTACTACAAACTATCACAGGCTTTCTTTTAAACAATAAAATATATAATCTTTATAAAAAAAGTTCCTCTTTGATAGCATAACTGACTTATTTTTCAAAACAGGTATACCATATTAAAAATTTCCTCTGTGGAGGAAGCCTTGGAGAAACGAGTCCTTTCTTCTTAGGCCTTGTCTGTGAAAGGCAACACAGAAGACATTTCAGTGTTGACCTCCTGAAACTGCAAATAGAGCGGTGTTGCCTCACTCCGGTTACCACAGGAGAAGCCAGCACCTGCTTTGTTCTTTGCTTCTGACACATCTCCGTACACCCAGACTTCCAGAAAGAGGTAGGAATGCATACAGCAGGAGCACAGGGGAAAAGCAAGATGATTCTCTACCTTCTCTTACTTCCAAAGATGTGCAAAACAGGTGGTAGAATTTGGAAAAATATTTATGCCACCAATTATTTGGTTTCAGATGTCATGACAGCAAAAATGGGGGGAGGGAAGGGTAATTACACTCAAAATACAGGACTCTGCAACAGTAAATGACACATTGTACACTTAAGCGTGGGATTAACAGTCACAACTAACTTCTTTTCAAAGCAAAATCCATGTTTCTCACACTAACACGTGTTTCCTTTTTTGCACAAATCTCACTTTTTTTTCAAAGAAGTAAATGCTGGCAAAAGTGTAGAGTACAGCAGCCACTTAATTTTTATATCAATATCACACAACTAGAATTTTCCTTTGAAATGCACTTTGCGTTGAACAGAAAATTACTCATTCTTGAGGCAAAGGAAAATATAAAGAGACAACAAAATTTACTAAAATGATGTTGCTATTAATTTGTCAATAAATAAAAAATGAAATAACATCTAATAATGCTAATGCAACAGTTTCATTTTCGTTTCTTCCTGTCATCTGTTTAAAGTGGCTTTATGTGAATTGCAGAAAGGAAGTTATTTATATTTTTGTTCTTTGTTGCATAAAAGAAAATCTCAGCGAAAGTGAGCATTCTAGAGGGCGCAGAACAAAATGCTCACCACAGGCAAGTCTCTGTGCTTGTTCCCCAGCAACCAAATAAGAACAAAGAGCGTCCTCTCCTGAAACATAAGCACACCGTACAGAATCAGGAACCCAAGTTCTCACCGTCTGCTACAGAGCGAATTCTCAACAACTGTCGGCAATCCCTGTGACCTGCTGCACCTGACGTTGCGTCAGTCCATCAAACGAGAGACCATCAGATCTCCTCGATGCCCTTTCTCTACACGGCTCTGCAGCACAGGAAAATAACCTAAACTAAATATCAAAACTCCTGTTTTCACAGCTCCCCAGGTCCCCATCCCTTCCCATTACTGTCCCACCCTCCTTTTAATACAGCACAGCTCGGCCTTCTCTTTCAGGCCTGGACCTCACAGCCTCGGTTCCATAGCTGCCAGTGGGTGGTCAGCTACCTGCCAACTACAGAATGCTTTTGTTTGGGAAAGCATCTGATGTCAGTGGTTTAAGACATTTAATGTTTTTTTTCTCTCCATTATACTTGCATATACTCAGAGTTGTGCCTATAGATATATTTATCTAATTAATTGTGTTGTTGAAAATAATTTAGCAATAATATAATATAGGATTGAAATTCCTATCTAAACTATGAAATTGAAAAAAGTCCTTGATAGTATCGAAAATAAAATATATTAGTTTTATATAGAAATCATTTTCACTGTAAAAGTCCTTTGAATGTAAAAGGTTTTTATATAGTAAATTGAATACATAATTTATTTCAAAGCAACTCAAAGAGGAGCTTACATTAAAACATTAAGTGTGAAATTGTCCTTCAGTTTTAAAATTCATATGCCATGGTTAGTGATTGTCACCTATAACTCCTTACATTGTATAATAGGATGGAAGAGGACACACGGGAAAATGACTTCACCGTTTTTATAAAATAGGATACAAAATATCCTGTTGGCAATCTTCTGAGCCTCCACAATTCTGTGCCTCACCCATAAACCTAGTGTTCTGTGGGCATACTGTAAAACAGCCATTTCAACTCTGGCCAGCTCCGCTTTCTCCAAGTTTCTTATAAAACCAAAAATTTCTTTTTTATATATTACAAAAGCAAAGACATGAGTATGTACGAAGGAAGATGTTCAAAAGTGCCCAAATGAAATAATCCAAAAAAGTATTGTAAAAGAAACGACACATTAAATAGATAACACAGTTATATATTAAAACCTGTAAAAGAGGCTTTCCTAAAATCTGTTCAACAGAACATTGATTCAATTATTTTATTATCTGAAAACAATGCTGAGAAAGATATAAATCGGATTTTGTAATAAAACATAAAAATTACCTTAGCAACATCTGTAGTTTTCCCTAAGTTATAGTAACAGCGTATGTTGAAAGAATGGGATGGAACTCGGGTCATCTACACAAAAGAGCAAATTTTAAAGAAAGAGAAAAGCTGATGTTTATTACCTAGGTTTAAAACTCAACAAACTAAAACCCTTCACTCAATGATTCTCAGGTAAAGTGGTTTTACTGGTTCAGCACACCAACAGTGGGGCTCAGCTCCAGATTCTCGACTGTCTTTACTTCCGTATCTTTTACTTCATTCAATTATCAGTTTCAGCTGCGACAGTTTTTATCCCTTGTATTCATTTATGATTCCATACAAATGCTTTATAATAAATTGTATCAACTAGTTGTTTTCATCCCTTTGAAACACCTAAATATTTGTAAAGCGAAACAGAATGTGTAAGAGAAATGTGACAGCACTGTTAATAAAAATGCTTTCATACAGCTGTTACTGTTTCAGTCATTAATTACAAACAGCCTAGCCACTCCTTTATCAATAGATAGTAATTGTTTTCTCCCATTTAAACAGGTTCACGTAGCATGCCCTTTCACAGATGCTGGCCATCATTTCTAAAGTTCAAACCCCCAAAAATGAAATTTCTAAAGGTCTTTAAACATCTATCTTCTTTTCTATAGAGAAAACATGAGTTGTGAATAATTCTGTCCTTAAGGGTATGTGGCTCAAGCTGTCAGATCAGAGTCGACGTATAGGGTCCAGGAGTCTCTAAAGCCGGCCTCTTCCCACCTGTGTCTTTTGACTGTTCGCCTCTTCTAGTGTTCTTTTTCCTGCCATGGTTGGTAAAGACTGAATCAGCATCGGAGCACACTGTGGTTAGTGCAGAACTGAGAAACTACTTTCAGGAAAAAAAAAAAAAATTGTTCTGAGAAGTGGCTGGAGAAACACAGAAGATGCAGCAGAGACTGCTCACCCAGGCAGAGAACCAGTCACCGTTCCAGTCCCTCGCAGTGACAGACATCTCTGTGTCTGTCAGCATGTGGGCACAGAGACCTGATGTCTACAGCACCGTGGCACTGTAGAGTGTATGTTTCTGTTCATTAGAACCAATGAGCCTTGAATAAAATGAAAATGACTAAAATGTGCTCCATTAAAATGTTCATGACTCAAAAAGTAAAACAATGTAAGAAAAAAAAAAAGAAAGAAAAAATACAGTAGCTGTCACTAGTGGAAATCTCTTAAGTGTCAAGGATGGAACTTTTTAAAAATCAACTTTTTAAAAATCCACCGGCATCTACCTACTGGCCATCTGTGCAGACCTGGAAACTGACAATGCAGTGTTTGATCTGAGCCATACAGTGGAAAAGGACTCGCAAGAAAAGACATAGAGGAGTGTGGAAACAGTGAAAACAAATGGGAGACCTAGCAAACACACCTGACCACAAAGTTTCCCCTGGGCAAGATCAGCCAGCAGATACACCTTGCACAGCTCCCAAAGGAGGTTATAAACTGTGAGATGAAACAGATAAGCAGCTATAAAGCCAAGTCGTTCCTGAGCTATAGAATTCAAGGATAAGGGGCCAAGGAAATAGCCTATACTGCTCTAGCTGGGCAGCACTGTAAGCCCAGTGGTACGTTTCTCAGTATCTGAACTGATGCTGCAGGAGGAAGATTTTAAGTTTAAACTTTCCCAGTCCTTCCATGAAGAACCACAAACAGCCAAAGCAATTCTAATGAGTAAGAGCAATGCTAGTGGTATTACAACGTGTGACCTCAAAACACAGTATATGGCTATAATAATAAAGACGGCCTGCTACTGTCATTAAAATAAGACACGGACACCACTGGAATATAAAAGATGCAGAGTTTGTTTAAAAAAAAACACCTTAATTTTACCCACTTAATTTTTGATAAAGGAGGAAAAATGTACTGTGAAGAAAAGATACCCTAGTCAAGAAATGGTGCTTGCAAAACTGACTCTCTACCTGCAGAAGATTTATATTGACTTATGTCTTTATTCTTGTACAAAAATCGATCCAAAATGGATCAGAGGCCTTAATTTAAAACCTCAAACACTGAAACTTTTGGAAGAAAACACAGGGGTTATCCCTCAAGATATTGAGGTAGGCAAGCACTTTTAAACAGTACATCAACAGCATGGGGACTAATCCCAAATACCAACAGATAAAACTACACGAAAATAATAACTTTCTATACAACAAAGGACACAATCAGGAGAGTTAACAGGCCACAGAATGGGAGATATCTTTACCACCTACGCTTCAGACAAGAGGCTAATATCCAGAATGTACAAAGAATTTCAGAAATTAAAAACCAAAGGGAAAAACTGACCATCAACAAATGGGAAAAAAAATTACTCAATATCCTTAGGCATTGAGGAAATCCATATTGAAACTATTTTGAGATACTATCTAATCCCAATCTGAATGGCAATCATCAACATATCTGACCACAAATGCTGGGGAGGATGGGAGGAGAGAGAAACCCCTATGCACTGTTGTTGGGGTGCAAATTAATACAACCTAGAGATTTGTCGAAAGAGAGAAAGAGAGAGAGAGAGAGAGAGAGAGAGAGAGAGAGAGAGAGAGAGAGAAATGGAGCGACCATATGGCCCAGCTATTTTAATCCGGGCAGGTACCTAGAGAACTCCAGCTTCTACCATAGAGATATTTATTCCCATGTTTTTACTGCTTCACTCACTATCACAAAGAACTGGGATCAACCTCATTATACACCAATAGATGAATGGATGGTGAAATTTTGATATACGCATATTAAATGGAACACTACATAGATCCAATGAAAACAGTTTGAAAAATGTGCAGGAACATGAATAGACATAGAATGTAGGGTCACACAATCACGGAAAGAAACCACATGATCACTCTCATATGTGGAATCTAGCCAATAATGTGCGTATATATGCAAACAATGTACTTATGGGTAGAGGAAGCCATGAAGAAAACGATAAGGGGATAAGGAGGACTAAATGCAGGTAATGGGCACAAGTTATAAATTCTGTCACTCACAAGCTTGCTTGTTTGGTGGTGCAAAAGTACATAAATATATTTGATGCTGAAAGTGTGGAATTTGAGGTGAAGCTTCTCAGATACTATTTTAAAGGTCAATTCTTTTTTTTTCTTTTCATTATTAGTTATATTTTGTTAACTCTGTATCCCAGCTGTATCCCCCTTCCTCATTCCCTCCCAATCCCACCCTCCCTCCCTCATCTCCTCCCTGCCCCTTTCCAAGTCCACTGATTGAGGAGGACCTCCTCCCCTTTCATCTGACCCTGTTTTATCAGGTATCTTCAGGACTGGCTGCAAAGTCCTCCTCTGTGGCCTAACAGGACTGCTCCTCCCTTGGGGGGTGGAGGTCAAAGACCCTGCCATTGAGTTCCTGTCAGAAATAGTTTAAAGGTCAATTCTAACTGTATAGAATTTCATTTAGTTATGTAGACTTTCGATCTGGTTAATTTTGGTATGTGAAATTTTTATTTATGTGTAGGGTTTCTATAATTAAAAAGTTTTTTTTTTATTAGCTGGGCAGTAGTGATACATGTTTTTAATTCCAACACTCAGGAGACAGAGGCAGGCAAATCTCTGAGTACAAGCTAGTCTGGTCTACAGAATGAGTTTTAGAACAGCAAGGACTACATAAACAAACCCTGTTTCAAAAAATCTTTTAAAGTTTTTATTTTAAAAAGAATATATTTTGGAAGAGGGAGAAAAAAAGGGAACTGGACATGAGCCTACCACAAAGAGCCTCTGAAAGACTACACAGCAGGGTATCAAAGCAGATTCTGAGATTCATAGCCAAACTTTTTGCAGAGTGCAGGGAATCTTATGAAAGAGGTGGGAGATAGTAAGACCTGGAGAGGACAGGAGTTCCACAAGAGGGAGGGAGGGTGGGATTGGGAGGGGCCGAGGGAGGGGGCTACAGCTGTGATGCAAAGTGAATAAGCTGTAATTAATAAAAAAATAAAAAGAATATATTTTATACCTTTATAAAATGTACAAATTGTGTTTTATAATTAAATGAGAAGAAAGATAAAAGAATATTTCAAGTTTGCCTTTATAAAAATATTTTAATAAAAGAAATAGGAAATGTAAAAGCAGCAAAAATCATAAGTGAATTAAGTCATTTCTAGTACACGTTGCTCATGAGAAATTGCATTTAATAATGCAGATAACTATTTGGGAGAAGACACAGCAAAGGCGACAGAAGACTGAGCAGGTGCTAACACGTGAGACACGGACACTTAGACCACAAGTGGACTACCAAGTGGGCAATTCCTTGTTATTCACAGGACTAGTGATCCTAAGGCTACAGCTACAGAAAGGATGAGGAATCAACATGGACCCAAAAGCATAACCATGTAGCAGGTGTTCATTCTGGCACCATTCCTGCAGCATCCAGTTTCCCCCCTTCCCAAACACCATGCTTTGTTCCTTAAATGTCAGACACTAATGCAACCCAGAACTTTCTTGTGATTACTCCACAGTAAAATGTTATTTTTTTTCAACATGTGGGTGTTGATCACTCCCCTCTTAACCTAATATATTCCAAAAGCATATGTGGAAACAAATCAGGAACAGAACAAGAGAAAGCATGGGAAGAAACATGGTAATTGATTGTTAGTGATCTCTGTATGTTTAATGACGGCCTATATAAAAAATATTAGGCAGGATTTTTCATACATGGTGAAAGAATAGAACAATAGTATATTATCTGTAATTGGAGAAAATAATCTAGCTAAAACTAAGTTTTGCTAAATGTAAAATATTAAAGTATTTATGCTATGTTTCTTAAATTATGCTACTGGAACCAGTAGTGGAGAGAACACTCAATATTTTGTTAGAAATGCATAAATAACATCAAAGCCTTGGACCTCATTCTCCTGCCCACAAAAAAATAAATTTTACTCTTTGACAGGATTCCCGCTATGAAAAAAGATTTCACATTAATTTTGATATATGCTTCTTTGGATTACCCAAAACTGTATATTCTAATGTATTATATTAATATCTTCATGCTACTGTCAAAATTAATTACTTACTCAAAGACGCTAAAAGTGTTTAGGAAGCCTATTTCCAGAAGTAGGACAGAACTAAGAAAATTCAAAACCTAGTAAAAGAAACCAAAGAACACAAAAATAGCAAACTTGAAACTTATTTTTAAAGTAGTCAGAACAATGTACACACACAAACACACACACTTTTTTTGGGTAAATTTTACACAAGTACAAAATTAATGAATGAACTTTTAGCATTGAGAAGTGGCTATTGTTTACCAAAGTATAATTAGGTTTAGAATAAAAATCAATGAAAATTAATAGCCAGTATCAACCACCCACAGACTGATGTCAATTTGGATGAGTTTTATTTTCATATTCTTTTGAAATAATTGCAGGCTATTGAAGAGCAAAGGGTTCTCAAAACTTAGCACAGAGAAATAAAAATCCTTGTTATATGTAATTATAATTAGTCAGGGATTAAAAACTGAGATCTGAGTTGATTAGTATCTATGTTGATTAGGAAAGAACATCCAACTGTGTCCCCAGAGCTTTTGGTCAGGCTATTATGCTTATTTTTGCTTACAACTTTCCTAATCATAGGACTACAAGAGCACCCGTGACGGCAAAGAATAATCCAGGATGAAAAGCAAACCATCAGCAATTAATTATTTGGGGATTATCTGAAACTGCTAACGATAGAAAACAGTTTATAAAGAAAGTTAAGGGCCAGTGTTAACGGAAATATTCAGAAAAAATTCAAACAATTCTGGCATTGGACCTGACCACTCATGAAGACACAGTGTGCACTGCTAGCTATAAGTCAAGTCTCGTAATGGAGTCAGGAATGGCAAACCACACGAATCCTATTTCCTGGGCACGGGCAGCTTCTCCGGCCCCCACTGGGTCACTCCGCACCATCGTTGTGCAGGCCAGTTCATCTGGCTTAGCATCGCACAGCTATGCAGTTGTTACACAAAAATAATTTAAAATTCTAGTTGATTTTTTTCTGTAGAGTTGAGAGAAGGTATGCCAGATGTTACACAGGGAGCTTGGGTCATCATTCCATTGTCAAAAAAATCAGGAAAGAAATATGAATTGTAAAAAAAATTACAATTTTGGCAAAATTATAGCAATGAGGAAAGTGTTTTACCTGTCAACACACTTGAAATAGTAAAATATTGAAAAGTTCCCTATCTTTGGATTATATAATTTTATGTTAAAGACTCATGAATAAAGTAACTGAAGAAGTAGCAGAAAAATAATTTTTTGAGGATAATTAGTTTCTTTCTGAGTGACTTTCCATTAAAACCTCCTTAAAATAAACTAATTACATAAGTTTTCTAATGTTTCTGATGCTTGCTTCTAAGTTTTAATTCTGCCAAGATTCTTTGTAATTTCACAATAAGTATGCACAATTCCTCCAGTTTCCTAGCGACACTATTTTATGTTTAATAGCCTCTCCAGCCACCCATTGTAACATAATCTGGGACTCTTTCTTCTTCAGCTTTTACACTCTTTAAGTGGACCCCATCACCATGATCTCTAATTTGAAGACATCCCAACTGTCCAAGCTTTCATGCTTCCTAAGGTAATATGGGCTTCACAATCAGGTAACACTTTTCTCATTATGGCAAGCATTTTCTTTCCCTTGATTGCTGGTTTGGGGTTTTGCTTGTTTGTTCGTTTGTTTTGTTTTGTTTTTTTGTTATAAAAACAGTTCCAAAATTGCAACAATCCCTCCATTTACTTCAAATCACAAATGCTTTCTTCTGATTCTAGCCTTACTGGGAAACCAGGGACAAACAGAGTTTTGCCTGATTAAAGTGCTGTCAGACATTCTGAGATCTGGACTACCGACTCACTGTTATGGCTCTTAAACTGTATTTCATTGTTGTCTTGGTCAAAAACAGGAGCTCTCTTTCCTTATCTGCCTTTTCTGCTAATTTTCTTTCTTTTAAAAAATTATAAAATACGGTCTTTTCTCATTTTCATTTCCTCCCTGGCACTGCTCTTTCCACAGCTGCCTAGAACTGATGTAAGGGGAGCTCCTCTCACCTGATGGACCCTCCTACCTAAACTGCACATTTCTCCACAATGACTCACACAAATTCATGGCTTAAATAGCTGTCCAAAGCTTTCTAAGAGATATGTTCTACTTTTCTCAAGTTTTTAGTTCTCAGTGGAAAAGGAGTTTCAAAAACAAGATTCCTTTGCTGAAATCAATAGTGAGTTCATATTCACTTAAACACTGCTCTGTCCCAACAACATGAGTTCACTGAAGAAAATAACTTTTTTATCTGGACATCGCTTGCTCTCACACACTTACAAAAAAAAATCTCAGAATGTAGCATCAAACATATAGAGCATATCATGAGAATAAAGAAAGGCATGTAAAAATAACCCTGAAAAGCAGAGAAATGATAAGAAACCCAAGAGTAATTTATAGTTACACTGGGAATGAACCTAGATCGAGACATTTGGCCATAGAAAAATAATGCTGAATTCATTCCATTCAAGCCACTCTCCAAACATAGTAATATAATTGCTATGAATAATATTTGGGTGTTTGTGGCCGTTAAGCAACAGAATTTTTTAAGTTTTCAAATACATTTATTGTGTGAATACCTTTCCAACAGCAATGGTGTGATTAAGTTGTGGCACAAGAGATAGCTGCAGATTGTGTCTTGATTTTTGGTTTGGTGGCTGATTCACCTGAAGCAAGTCATAGGTTCAGTTCCCTAATATAAGTTAATAGAGTGACACGTTACAAAGATTACAGAACTCTTAAGTGCTAAGTGCTAAAGGCACTGCCTGACACATGAGATGTGTTCAGTGAGCAGTGGGAAGCCTCATTTGTTGTTTACATCAATAACTGCTTCAGTTATTCATGTGCTGCAAGGCATGGACCACAACATGCCACGGTGATTTACAAGCAATTCTATCCAAAATACCCCACCCGTATTAACTTGCTTCAGGTGTGTGTAACTGGAACACTTAATGAAAGTCTCAAAGAGATTTTCATGTTTCAGGATGACCGACTGTGCACAGATACATTCTCCTTGCACCTATCTTGGAATAGTCACTGAAATACCAGCAAGAGAAAAATGCCTACTTTGTGAGAATTCAGGGAAAGTAACTGAAATAGGATGGAGGATTATCTGAAGCACAGGGAGCCAGAGGTAGTTTAGGAGAGAAAGGCTTAGTCTAAGTGGATGCTATTTTCTTTTCAGTGAAGAAGTTCTCTTTTCTCTTATTCCTCCACAACTGGAAAACAGAAAGGGCAGCCTGCAGTTCCAGCTGCCCATTTACACATACTTTCACATAGATGCCACCTGTGCTCAGCCTAGTCATTCGAGGGTAGTAATGTCACAGCAGAAGAACTGGAGCAAGCCACCCCTACGAATCTCTTCCAGCCCTCATCTGTCCAAACAGTAAACAATGGGGAACAAACACAAGGGGAAACAGAAAACAAAGATGACATGCTGCTATGCACTCTACTGTAGCCTTCCTGTATTCATTTTGTTGGTGAACTAATTTTCATCACGCATTCAGAGAGTATGGTAATGAGGTAACCAAGGCTAAATAAAAATCGAAGAAGGTGGAGTCCTCTCTTACTCCTTTCCCAGCTCATGAAGCCACAGTCAGAAGATAGTCATCTTCAAATCAGGAAGAGAGGCCTCTTCCTGTCTCTTCCTTCTTCCTGGATCAAAACCTGTCCATGCCAAGACCTTGACTGAGGGCTTTCAGTCTTCAGGACTCTAAGAAAATAAACTGATGTTTAATACACCAACTCAAGCAAATCTATGGTATGTCACGGCCACCCAAGATATACAGTAATGACAGAGAAAAGAACAACTCAAAATAAACAGCAAATTATAACTGATAACATCTGTGATTCAAAATGACATACTTCACATACGCAAACATCATTTCAAAGAACAAAGAACAATTTAAATTACAACTATGAAAATACAAATAAAATCAGTTTAAGTACTGAGAAAAAAGAAAAGAAAAATGAAACTTAATTCCCCAGTTAAAGAAGACCAAAACAATTGAATTTAATTTTTTTTTTGTAAGAAAAGAGATAACAAGATCAATATTTGAATTTCACTGCCATGGAGCAAATGTTTGTGAGACCTAAAGAATATCTATGTTGAGATTCTACCCCCAAGTGTGATGGTATTAGGAAGTAAGGCCTTATCAAGGGCTTGTGAGCCTTTCTGCCATGTGAGACAAAGAGAACAGCTGCCAGCCATGAGTATGAAATTGGCCCCAACAGGCAGGGCATCTGAGTACTTCCTGACCTTCAACTTTCCAGCCAAGCCAAGCAAATGTGTAAGTAAACGGCTGTTGTTTGCAAACTTCCAGTTCATAATGTGGCTTAAATTCTTCATGAGCTAACCCAGTCACACACAGGCACACTCTGACTGTTCCTAAAAAGGGAAGAAAACTGACAAAGGAAAGGGGTGTGTATGCCACTCAGATGAACTCTATCGAGACTGAATACAAGAGTGTGCAGAATATAAGTTGTCTTTAAGGGGAAAATAGTGCTCACACCAAACTACATCTGGCCTGATTTCAGAGCACAGGCCAACAAAAGTCCTATCAAGATAAAGCCCGCCCACACTCAACCCACAGTAAAAGTCTGTTGGCTTTTGATGACTTGTTAGCAGCTCTGATGTAGGGCATACCAATGAAATACTACGTTAAAATACCTGAAATCAAGTATGTAAGAATTTATAAAATGTAATTTTTATGCTTTTTAAAACACTCTTTAAAAATACTTTTTTTTTTAATTTTTATTTTTATCAGTTACATTTTATTAATTCTGTATCCCAGCCGTGCCCCGAACCCTCGTTCCCTCCCAGTCCCTCCCTCCCTCCCTCATCACCACTGTGCCCCTTTCCAAGTCCACTGATAGGGGGGGACCTCCCCCCATTCATCTGATCCTGTTTAAAGGATGTGTTTATTTTTCTTCTATGTGTGGGTATTTTGCCTTTATGTATGTCTGTGCACCATGCATACACCCAGGAAGGCCAAAACATGGTGTCAGATGCCCTGGATCTGGAGTTAGGGATGGTTTTTAACTACAATGTAGGGGCTGAGGTCCAAACCAGGTTTTCTGGAAGAGCAGCTACTGCTCTTAACTGTTCCATCATGTCTTCAGTCCCAGAAAGACATTTTCACTTGAACATAAAAGGTATCAAGAAAGAGGAGTTGATTTTTGATCAAAGACAGGATTCTAACAAAGAAGGATTTCAGACTGACAGCTGGCCAGAGGATCCAACAGGAAATTATCACATTCACGAACATTCAAGATACAAGGTGATAATAGGGAGTTATGTAGTCATGCCACAGGAGGCCAAGACTTTCCCTGTAAAAATCCGAAAATGAAGCAATTGTAGATTCTTCAAAAATGGCAACAGTATTTAAAATGTCTGTGTTAAAATAAAGCAAATGAAAATATGACAAAACTATAATCACGAGACATCTAAGGAATGAGAATCCTCACATTCTTCATTAATTCATAATCTTCCTCAGGCAGAAGAATTTTGTTCCAGGTGAAGAGCATTGCTTTGCATGAATGTGATCGTAATGCTTAGACAGTGGTAGTTAGCAATATAAACATTAAAATTATACTAACTGAAATTGCTTCAGAATGAGGAGGGGTGGAAAACTGCCTGCGTGTATACCATTGTATCTCAGTTGACTTTCGTAACTATTTTTATTAAGGTAGTATTTATGAATATCACCACAAAACACAAGAAAATACATATGCAAATTATAAACATATTATCATAAGACTGTGGTTAAAATACTAATTTTCAATCACAAAAGTAATATAAGACTAATTATGTTAAGTGCTCCCATGTTGAAAATGAGCCAGTTTTTGGTCTTGAAGTAACAGCATAAATATATTCTATGTATTTGTAATTAGAAAAACATCTTTCTGAATCCTTAATCTAATGCCCTACTGGGAAATTACAACTTTACATTTAAAAAGCCAATGGAAATTTACAAGATCTGAGTTATTTTTAGCCATGTTATACTTGTTAAACCTCTCTCTTTGTAAGAGAACAAGGACTATTTCTAACAGGAACTCAATGAAGATACCTGATAAAACAGGATCAGATGAATGGGGGGAGGTCCCCCCCTATCAGTGGACTTGGAAAGGGGCACAGTAGTGATGAGGGAGGGAGGGACTGGGAGGGAACGAGGGTTCGGGGCACGGCTGTGATACAGAATTAATAAAATGTAATAAAAAAAATACAAGCAGTCTAATCTTACATACATGCTGAGGATTTGTTTAAATATAACCAATGAAACCTAAAACCTAGTTTGAGGTTTAGATTAAATCTATAAGAAGGCAGACAGGCAAGTAGAAACACTAGCATTATACCTAACAATTTTTTTATGCCTGTCAATTTTTTTAAGTAAAAAATTTTCCCTTGTTTCTCTTTTAAATTATCTGCAGTTACCAGTGGGAGAAGTGATGAGTCTTACAATAATTTCATTCCTCCTTGAAAAACTGCAAGGCATATTGTCCTCACAAGGCTAAAGGTTCATATATTTGCTGACTTTCTAAGTTGAAAAGAGAACAAACACTAATATTGCATCTGAAACCTGTATTATTCACAGGAAACTCAGGCAGAAATCTGTTCTTTTATTTTTTAAGACAAATATAGAAAAAAAAACATGATTCAGATTACAATTCTTAGTTCAAAAGAAGACAGGCATAGAACAAGCACATATATTCATATTATTTTGTTGAGGAATAAATTTGATAGTTTAATTTGTTGAATATTTGGTTAAGATTTTAGATGAGATATTTGAAATTTTTGCAGCTATATGGCATTAAAGGGTAGTAAAGCATTACTAGGCATCATACAAATAGTCATGTTTTCATCAACATACAGTGTAAAGCCAATTTGAGTAATGGTTCATGGAGGTACATTTTGTGGGTCTCTGGAATTTTCTACAAGAAAACAAACTAAATGAAAAAGAAGAAAATTCTTGATGCTGTCAAAAATAATACCAAATGTATTATACTTTCTGACTTTTATTTTCAACACAAAACTATATTGTATGCTAACTTTTGTTGAGATATTTATATTTAGTAAGATACTAAACATTGCATTATGGACTCCATAAAGATATAGATTTCTTTGTAGACTTTATCTTCCCATCAGTTATGGCCTCTGAACTAAACTGAACTTTCAACTCTGTGGTTCCTCACACATAACTACCAAGCAAACAGTGACAAATAGCTGCAGAATGAAAACTATCTTTAATAATAGTGCTCAATACAATCAATGTCTCAAAAGTGTCCAATAGTTTTTTCATGATAAAAGCATATTATTTTCCCCAAACACTGATTTGGAGAGGATATCTGAGCTTGAGTATGAATTCATCTGTTGTATAATTTTAATTTTGAGAACTTGTCAGTGTGATGCTTTTTGGGAGGAAGGGAGAATGTGACAATACAGCAGATTTTTCAGTTACTTTCTCAGTATGTTTATGTTCATTCAACCATAAGGATCTGTGTGAGAAATTAATAAAAATCAACATGTGACTATTAACTAACATGATCACGTGTATTGCACTCAAAATATTGTTTGAAAATAAAATTTTATCTCTTACTTGGAAAAACCACAAATCCTTCAGAAAATTAAATATATAAAACACACAAAATGAGCATTTTATTGTGGTCCCTTTATTTACCCTCAAAAGAGGAACAAGACAGAACAGTTGAATGGTTTATAATTTTCTGGTTTTTCTAAAGTGTTCCAAATACACTTTAACAAGGTTAGAAGGCATGCAGGGTACATATGGAGTGCACACTCAGAGACCGAAAAAAATAACAGAACAAACTGAGGAAAAGACAGGGATTAACAGTTACAATGGCAAAGGCGTGAGTCCAGCGCAGACTTAAGATGGGTGAGGACACAGCTTATCACACAGTGAACAGACCAGCAGAGAGACAGGAACCTGAGAAAACATTTTACTTCAGAGTAAGATTTTTACTTCTAATGTAATAGTAGCACGATCTGTACTGTTCTGTAAACTCAGCAAATAACTGTGTACGGGCATGGAGAATGAAAACAATAGTATAGTGTGAGCCTCTGTCTGTGCTGTGCAGAATGTGGACATCAGATTAAATACAAATAGATGCTCTGATGGAAAACATGATTTCACTGAGAAGAGTGTAACAATAACCCATCACAGAGAAAACAGTCACATTAAAAAAATAAGGTGCAAATTCATACAGATATGAATGAAGACCCACTTGAAATACAGAATAAATGATTGAATGATTATAATAAGAGGCTGGAGGGATGGCTTGCCTGTTAACAGCACTGTCTGCTCCGCCAGAGGTCCTGACTTCAAAGGGGAATCCAACATGGCAGCAACTAGTGTGCACGTTATCTGAGGGGCACAGGATCTGAAACACAAAATTTGTGAGTGTGTGTATGCGTATGTGTGGGGGGGGGTGGGAGGGGTTAAGCCAGAACAACAACATTGAGCTTCCTCGGAGGGAGAGAGGGGACAACCCATCAGCTGGGCCAGTTTGGATCTGGGTGGACACCTCTAAGGCCTAAGAGAGTCAAATATTCAACCCCCTTGCACTTCCCCTTGCAAAAGTCAGGCATAAAAGGCACTAACCTAAACATAGTAAAGGCAATATACAGCAAGCCTATAGCCAACATCAAACTAAATAGAAAGAAACTATTTGCAGATGATATGATAGTATATGTGAGTGACCCCAAAAATTCTACCAGAGAATTCCTTCAGCTGATAAACACCTTCAGTAAAGTGGCTGGATAGAAAATTGACTCAAAAAAAATCAGCAGCCCTCCTGTATATGAAAGACAAAAGGGCCAAGAAAGAAAGTGGGAAACTACACCCTTGACAATGGCCACTAATAACATAAAGTACCTTGGTGTGACTCTAACCAAGCAAGTGAAAGCCCTTTTTGAAAAAACTTCAAGTCTCTAAAGAATGAAATTGAAGAACATATCAGAAGATGGAAAGATTTCCCATGCTCATGGAACAGTAGGATTAACGTTGTGACAATGGCCATCCTGCCAAAAGCAATCTGCAGATTCAATGCAATTCCCATCAAAATACCAATTCTTACAGAACTTGAAAGACCAAGTCTCAATTTCATATGGAAAAACAAAATACCCAGAATTGCTAAAACAATCCTGTACAACAACAGATCATCTGAAGATATCTCCATTCCTGATCTCAAGCTCTATTACAAAGCAATAGTAATAAAAACTACATGGTACTGGCATAGAAACAGAATGGTGAATCGAATACAAGTCCCAGAAAGAAACCCACACAACTACAGATAGCTGATTTTTGACAAAGAAGCCATGAACAAACAATGAAAAAAAGACAGTATCTTCAACAAATGGTGCTGGTCTAACTGGATGTCTGCATGTTGAAAAATGCAAATAGATCCATACTTACCACCGTGCACAAAACTAAAGTCCAAGTGGATCAAAGACCTCAACATAAAACCAGATACACTAAACTCAAGTGACAACACATGCTGAGAGGATGTGGAAAAAGGAGAACCCTCCTCCATTGCTGGTGGGAATGAAATCTTGTACAACCACTTTGGAAATCAACTTGGTGCTTTCTCAGAAAATTAGGGAGAGTGCTACCTCAAGATCCACCTATACCACTCTTAGGCATATATCCAAAATAAGTTCAGGTATACAAGAAGGACATTTGGTCATCCATGTTTGTAGCCACTTTATTTGTAATAGCCAGAATCTGAAAACCACCCAGATGTCCCTCAATGTTGGAATGGAGGCAAAAATTGTGGTATATTTCCATGTTGGAATACTACCCAGCAATTATAAACAAGGAAATCATGAAATTTGCAGGCTAATGGTAGAAAAGATCATCCTTAGTGAAGTATCCTAGAAGCAGAAACACACAAATGGTATATACTCACTCATAAGTGGATATTAGAAATAGAATATCAGATAAACATACTAAAATCTGTACATCTAAAGAAGCTAAGCAAGACGGAGGACCCTGGGTAAGATATTCAATCCTTACTCAGAAAGCCAAATGGGGTGGACATCGGAAGTGGGAGAAAACAGGTAATAGGACAGGAGCCTACCACAGAGGGCCTCTGAAAGACTCTACCCAGCAGGTTATCAAGGCAGATTCTGAGATTCATAGCCAAACTTTGGGCAGAGTGCAGGAAATCTTATGAAAAAAAAAAAAAGGAGGAGAGATGAAAGGCTTGGAGGGGACAGAAGTTCCACAAGGAGAGCAACAGAACCAAAAAAGCTGGGTTCAGGTGTCTTTTCTGAGAGTGATACTCCAACTAAAGACTATGCATGGAGATAACCTAGAACCGCTGCAGAGATGTAGCCCATGGCAGCTCAGTGTCTAAGTGGCAGCTCTAGCAAGGGGAACAGGGGCTGTCTCTGACATGAACTCAGTAGCTGGCTCTTTGATAACTGCCCCTTGAGGGGTCGGGGCAGCCTTACCAGGCCACAGAGGGAGACAATGCAGCCAGTCCTGATGACACCTGATAGGCTAGGGTCAAATAGAAGGGTAGGAGGGCCTCTCCTATCAGTGGACTGTGGGAGGGGAATAGAGAGAGAAGAGGAAGTGAGGGTGGTGTTGACCCGTGGAGGAGACCAGGGAGAGGATTACAGCCATGATACAAATTGAATAAATTGTAATTAATTAAAAAATAAATAATTTTAAAAATAATAAAAAGAAAAATTAATAGTCTTGCCTAAGGTATAAAATAGTGAAGGGTAGGAAAAGAAGAAAATTGGTAAGCTTGATATAATTAACAAAAAATAATTAGTGGTATGTCAAGGTAATATTAAAGTTAAAATTTAAAACTGGAAACTTAAAATCCTTGGCTTTAAAATGCCATTTCTTGCTTATATTTAAGTACATTTCTTTCAAACTTGAGAGAAACAAGAAGCAACTTTAAGGACACTGTGCTAAATGAAATAAACTAGGTGCAGACACACTGTGTCTACCCAGAATACAATTCAACTTCCAATACCTCGTGTGTGTATTTTAAATTCACAACTGCATTCTGATTTTATATGCCTGCCGCCAAATTGCATCAAAGCAAAATGAGACAGGTAGGACTATTTAAACTAAAACTCTTCTGGGCAACAATCAACAGTGAAAAAAAAATAAAAATACAAACAAACCAGATGTTCATCAGTATACTAACAAATAAAGAAAATGTGACATGAGCACATACAACTAAACACCGGATAGACATTCACACACTTTATAACTAGCTTACTTTGTCTAACTTTATTGTTCCTTGAATGGACCTGGAGATTGCCCAGAATTTGTTGAAGAAAATGTAATTTTTCTATTATCTGTTCTTCACATTCTGGCTGAAACCACCTGATCACGCATGTGCATTGACCTCTACTTTGTGGTCTGTCCTTTGGTCCATGCGCCTTATCTCATGCCTGGGATTTCTGTGACAATAACTTTCTAGACTGCTGTTAAGTCGGACAGTCTCACTTGCTCCTCACATCATTTGCAAAGTGAATAAAAGGATGGAGGTCAGGTATCGCAGCGGTTGATGCTTGTCTGTCACATACAAGTTCCCATCCTCAGCCTGCAGTGCAAGAAAAAGTCAACTCAAAAGCGATCAAAGACTTAAATATAATACTAGAAACCATATCATATTATTAGAAGAAAATCCAGGAAGAAAAGTCCTATCATATTAGCATGGGCAAAAGACATTTTTTGATATGAACATAAGCTCATAGAAATTTAAAATTCTACAACAAAGGCTATAAGAAAACTATAGGAATTGTTTCAAGTGTACATTATGAAAGACCTATCTGAATATTGTGTTACAGATCTATTCTCAGAATATGTTAAAAATAAACACAAGACATGAAAAGAACTCTCAAAAGGAAATGGAAAAAGCATATTATAGTTTTAACTCCAAATGTAAAAATTAAAGACCACAAGAAAACTCAAAATACAATGACATATAGACAAAATATTTGCAATGATATTATAGTAAAGATATTGTTATAAAATTTTTTATAAAAAGTAACTAAAAGAAAATCTCCAAATGACAAAATATCTAAACATCAAGCACACAGAAGAGAATAATAGAATGTCTCTTACAGTGATTATCAACTTCAAAATCAGAGTTGTCCTAGATACCAATATCCTATCAGATTGTTACAAATACAAAGAAATAAACTTAACGGGATAAGAAAGCTACTACAAAATCATAAAACAGGGATTCCAATATTGTTATCTGTGGTGCTTTGAATAAGAATGCCACCTGCCATAGGCTCATATATTTGAATGCTTAGTTACCAGGGGGTGCACAATTTGAAAGAATTAACAGGATTAAGAGGTATGCCCTTGTTGGAGGAAATGTGTCCCTGGGGTGGGCTTTGATGTTTCTCTCTCTCTGCCATGGATCAGGATGCAAAGCTCTCAGCTACTGTTATAGCACCTGCCTGCATGTTCCCTACTGGATGATAAAGGACTAAACTTCTGAAACTTTAAGCCAGGACCCAGGTAAGCATTTTCTTTCATGAGAATTGCCTTGGTCATGGTGTCTCTTCACAGCAATAGAACTAGATTGGTAGTAAGATATTACCCACCAATATTACCATATTACCAGTATTTTACAGGAAAGTGTTTCCTCTACAATTTATGTATTTAAGACATTATTGACTGCAGTATACACTACTGACTGCAGTAGTAAAATATTAAGAAAAAAATTGATACATAAGCACTAATTGGAGATGGATTATGTGAATTTTGGTATATCGTATAATATATTAGCTGAATAAATATTAGCTATCATTTGAAGAAATTCTTTATGTACCAATATATAAAGACTCCCATGCCATAACAAAAATATTACAAATAACTAAAAAATTTGCTAAACATTTGGTATATGGGACAGTCTTGAACATATATTCCAGTTCCTTAATGGATACCCACCCTTAATGAAGGAGATGCTGAGACTCACAGCCAAACTTGGGCAGAATGCAGAGAATCTTATGGAAAAAAGGGGGAAAAAGAAAGACCTAGAGGGGACAGGAACTGCACAAGGAGACCAACAGAGAAAAAAAAATCCTGGGTCCAGGGGAGGGAGGTGTAGAGATGGATACTTCAACCAAGGACCATGCATGGAGAGGACCTAGAGCCCATGCTCAGTTTCCAAGTGGATTCCCTAATGAGGGGGCAGGGGCTGTCTCTGAAGTGAACTCAGTGGCTGGCGCTTTGATAAGCTCCCCCTGGGGAGTGCAGCTGTGCCAGGCCAAAGAGGAAGATATTGCAGCCAGCCCTTAAGAGATTTGATAGGTTAGGTCAGATAGAAGGGGAGGAAGTCCTCTCCTACCAGTGGAATAGGGAAGGGGCATAGGGGAGAAGAGGGAGGGTTGGTGGGACTGGGAAGTGATGGAGGCGGCTACAGCCAGGATATAAAGTGAATAAATTGTAATAAATAAATAAATGAAGAAAATATTCATTAATAGCACACTTCCAAAGAAGCTACTTTTGCAGTGATATCAATGATCACAGATGCACAGAAGAAAAACAGACATGAAAGGCTTCTATGACAATACCTACCCACCATCCCTCCCCCACTGGAAAAATAACAGCCTGAACAGGAAGCCATTGAGGAAAACTTAAAAGTGTGGTAAGTCTGCTGAAGTGTAGACCTCCATTATTGATGACGTCTGGTGTGATGTGAGAGATAAAGGACTCAGTTCTATTCGATGGGTTGGCCAATGAGAGATGGACCATGCCCCAGTGAGTAAATGAGTAACACTGGACTTGGGTTTTTGTGGTTGTTGTTTTAATTTTAATTTTTAGTTTTGTGGGGAGAAGGGTAATAGGACTCGGGGAACTGACAGGGAAAGACTGGGGACTCAGGATGGCTGGGGTCCATGATGTGAAATTCCCAAGGAATCAAGAAAATATTATGTTGGAAGAAAAGCAATCTTCTTCTATATGGAAAATATGATTTAGAAGGCACTCACACTATTCTTTAATGTATCAAATAGTTCCAACACAAATGTTTACATCCAGTTAAAGTCCTGACATTGCACAGCTCCTTTAAAGGAAACTACTTTTACATGATAAATAACTGTAAGATATTAAAAACAAAAAATATCATGAACTTGAGTAAGTAAATATTTATTTTGGAAGCAATGTGCTAGGGTGTATTTGATATTGTTTCTCTTTCAATAAAACAAAGCAAGAAAATAAAGAATCCATCCTGACTATTTTTATGAGGAAAATTGCATTTCGGGAACCCTTTTATATTTTATCATTTTTGAAACTATAAAAAGATGATATTGCCAACACACTATTTTGTCAATGATACTGTCATAGGAAGAAACTATATCAATGATGTATTAGGTTATCTTCTGATAATGATTTTTTAAAAGAGCCCTGAGGTTATTACTTAAATAGAAAAAGTAAATGAAATTTAGTTTGAAATCTGAAGGGAGTGCCACAATAAAATACATTATTTTAATCTATGTTCCATAGGTGAGGTGTAATCTGTTTCTATTAGCCTCGGGTTCCTTTCCCTCTCTCCTCCTACTCCATAAGCAAAGATATGTAACTGCATTACACATGATTTTCAATCGCAATTTAAATTTCCAAAGGGTATTTAAACCTCACATTTATTAAACAAATTTATTTCTCCAGTTCTCTAAAGACAGGAAGAAAGGAGGAGAGACACTGTTGGTTGGCGAGGTAATTATTCACTCCCACTAACTATTCTGTGTTTCTCTTGTTCCTGGATGGGGTTTTGTTTTTAGTAATTCATCTGCTTCCATGTTAAGAGAGTATTAAGAATAGAAATGTTCAAAAGATGCTTCTTGAACAACCTGTTTTAAAAATCCTTTCACCTTTTTTCTCTCTCCTGTCTGTTGTATGTTTCTTCAGAAAACTAATCATCAGTTTCTATTGTTGTTTCTTCCCACAGGAAGGGGTTCAGTGATCGACATTTGTAGCACTGACATTAATTCAACTATGTTTACTATATGTCCATCTATGTTATTATAGGTACTCAATCTAAAATTACATGTTATCTCTCCATTCTGATTTCATCACCAGAAATACATGCAGAATGAATAAAATTCTTCTGTGCCTTTTAATTTTATCACAGCAAGGTAAAGGTGTCAAAATGGAAAGGGCCACGATTTATCTCCACAGCTGAGGAGAGTGGAGACACCTGTAGTTCCTATCTCTAACATAAGGAACCGAGAGCCAAATGATGGTGACAGAAGTCTAAGGGGAAGACTAAGGAGACAATTCAGGTAATGGCCAAACTTCAGACCTGGTCTGCTAAAAGATCTGCTAGGTTTCAGAGTCCTGAATCTTTCTCGTCTCCTCTTTTACAGAAAAGTTTCATGGTAAAGTGGACTCTACACTCAGAGAGCTCATTCTCAGGAAAACAGTTCTTCATTCTGTGCGTGAGAGCCAATTAGTCAGATAGTGACACTCTATACTACAGAGCCCTTCTTACCTAGCCAAACTCTCTTTCATTCACGCCTTGGACACCAGAAGACAGACTTTGTTTCTAGAATTTCCAGGATGAAGCTCAGTCCACAAGGGAAGACCTAGGCAAACTACCATTTGGAATGCCACAATTAAAATGATGTTTATTTGTTTTACTAGTAATTATAAAAAGCCATGCATGAATTTCTTGTTTTTAAACATAAATAATGAGCCAGTGATCACCAAATAAGGAAAACAAATTTCATACATAAAACACAGGAACAAAAACAAATGAGGAAATAAAAAGCAACTCAGAATAAGAAGTGATGTAAAAAAACTAAGAAATTTCATAATCACAGCTCTAAGTATAGAACTTAAAATGAAACACCTTCTAAAAGACAACACAGGAGAAAATCTTGATGGCCTAGGATTTGGTGATGATGGTTTAGGAAGAACACCAACGGCCACAATGGCCACTTTCAGAAAGTCATATTATAAGTTTCATTAAAATAAATATTTCTGTTCTATGTAAGATACTAGAAAAAAATAATATGTGAGGCCAGAGACCGAGAGAAAATATTTGTAAAGTATATATCTAAATATATTTTAACATATAAAAAGGTTTTTTATTGCCATGAATGGCTGAGATGGGATGGGAGAGCAGGAATAGTTACTTTGCATTGCATATTGTGTGAAAAGGACTAAAAACTTGAAGGAAGAAGAGGAGGACCTCCCCTATCAGTGGACTTGGGGAGTGGGATACATGCAGAAAGGGAAGGGAGGGTGGGATCGGGAGGGGAGGAGGGAGGGGCTTATGGGCGGATACAAAATGAATAAAGTGTAATCAATAAAAAATTAAAAAATAATCTTAGATGTCCATGAATAAATGAATAGATTTTTTGTCACTTTTTATTATTTATTTTTTTATTTATTATAATTTATTCACTTTGTATCCCAGCTGAAGACCCCTCCCTCATCATTTGAAATGCTGCCCTCCCTCCTTCTACACCTCCCATGCCCCTTCCCCAGTCCACCGATAAGAGAGGTCCCCCTCCCCTTCCATCTGACCCTGGCCTATCAGTCTCGTCAGGACTGTCCGCACAGTATCCCTCTGTGGCCTGGTAAACTTCCGGAGGTGGTGATCAAAAGCCAGCCACTGAGGTTGTATCAGGTACAGCCAGTCACTCCCTTACTAGGGAATCCACTTGAAGACTGAGCTGCCATGGGCTATATCTGTACAGGTGTTCTAGGTTATCTTCATGAATGGTCCTTGGTTGGAATATCAACCAAGGTTGCTCTTGGTTCAGTGGCTCTCCTTGTGGAACTCCAGTTTCCTCCATGTCTTTCTTTCTCCCCATTCTTTTGTAAGACTCCCTGCATTCTTCCCAAAGTTTAGCTATGAGTATCAGCATTTCCTTTAATACCCTGCTGGAAAGAGACTTTCAGAGGCCCTCTGTGGTACACTCCTGTCCTGCTCCCTGTTTTCTTCATCTTGTGATCTCTATGCCTTTTGCCTTTCTGAGTGAGGATTTATCATCTTACCCAGGGTCATCCTCCTTGCTTAGCTTCTTTAGGTGTACAGATTTTAGTATGATTACCCATTACAATATGTCTAATATCCACTTGTAAGGGAGTGTATACCATTTGTGTGCTTCTGCTTCTGGGATGGCTCACTCAGGATGATCTTTTCAAGTTCCTACCATTTGCCTACAAATTTCATGATTTCCTTGTTTATAATTGCTGAATGGTATTCCATTGTGTAAATGTACCACAATTTCTGTACCCATTCCTCAACTGAAGGACTTCTGGATTGTTTTTATATTCTGGCTATTAGGAATAAACTGCTACGAACATGGTTGAGCAAATGTACTTATTGTATACTTGAGTGTATTTTGGATATATGCCTAAGAGTGGTATAGCTGGATCCTGAGGTAGCAGTATTCCTAACTGTCTGAGATAGCACCAGATTGATTTCCAAAGTGGTTGTACAAGTTTACATTCCCACCAGCAGTGGAGGAGGGTTCCCCTTTCCCCATGTATTTTCTCCAGTATGTGTTGTCACTTTGAGTTTTTGATCTTAGCCATTCTGATGGGTGTAAGGTGAAATCTCAGGGTCATTTTGATTTGCATTTCCCTGATGACTAAGGACTTTGAGCATTTCTTTAAGTGTTTTTCTGCTTTTAATATTCCTCTATTGAGAGTTTTCTGTTTAGCTCTGTACACCCTTTTGTAACTGGATTCCTTGATTAGTTGCTTTATAACTTCTTGAGTTCTTTATATATTCTGGATTTTAGCCCTCTGTCAGTTATAGGGTTGGGAAAGATCCTTTCCCAATCTGTAGGCTGTCATTTTGTTCTGATGACAGTGTCCTTTGCTTTACAGAAGCTTTTCAGTTTCATGAGGTCCTATTTATTGATTGTTGCTCTTAGAACCTGTGCTGTTGGTGTTCTGTTCAGGAAGTTGTCCTGTGTGCCAATGAGTTCAAGGCTCTTCCCCACTTTTTCTTCTAACAGGTTTAGTGTGTCTGGTTTTATGTGGATGTCTTTGATCTACTTGGACTTTAGTTTTGTGCAGGGTAATAAGTATGGATTTATTAGTATTTTCCTACGTGTAGATATCAAGTTAGACCAGCATTGTTTGTTGAAGATGCTATCTTTTTTCCACTGTATGGTTTTGGCATCTTTGTCAAAAATCAGTTGTCCATATTGTGTGGGTTTATTTCTGGGTCTTCTATTCTATTCCATTAATCCATCATTCTGTTCCTATGCCAGTACAATGCCATTTTTATTACTATTGCTCTATAGACCAGCCTGAGATCAGGGATGAAGATACCTCCAGAAGATCTTTTATTTTAGAAGATTGTTTTAAGAATTCTTGGTTTCTTGCTATTCCATATGAAGTTGAGTATTTTTCCTCAAAGCCTGCAAAAACTGTTTTGGTAATTTGAAGGGAATTGCATTGAATCTGGAGATTGCTTTTGGTAATATGTTAATTATTACTAGATTAATCCTGCCAAGCTATGTGTATGTGAGATCTTTCCATATTCTGTTTAGAAGATCTTCTGGAAAGAAATTGATGTTCTTAAATTTCTTCAGAAACTAGAAGATTTTTTCATACAAGTCTTTGACTTGTTTGGTTAGAGTTACACCAACTTACTTTATGTCCTTTGTGGCTATTTTGAAGGGTGTTGTTTCCCTAATTTCTTTCTCAGCACATTTGTCTTTTGTATGAGGAGGGCTACTGATTTTTTGAGTTAATATTGTATCCAGCCACATTGCTGAAGGTGTTTATCAGTTGTAGAAGTTCCCTGGTAGAATTTTTGGGGTCACTCACATATACTATCATATCATCTGCAAATAGTGATACTTTAACTTCCTTTCCAAATTTAATCCTCTTGATCTCCTTTAATTGTCTTATTGCTCTAGGTAGGTCTTCAAGTACTATGTTGAAGAGGTATGGAGAGAGTGGACAGCCTTGCCTTGTCCCTGATTTCAGTGGGATTGATTTAAGTTTCTCTCTATTTAGTTTGATGTTGGCTATATGCTTGCTATATATTACCTTTACTGTGTTTAGGTAAGTCCCTTTTATGCCTGACCTTTGTAGGACTTTAAACATAAACAAATATTGGATTTTATCAAATGCTTTTTCAGCATCTAAGGAGATGATCATGTGGGTTATTTTTTTTTCACTTTGTTTATATGGTGGATTACACTGTATATGGAATCACCCCTGCATGCCTGGGATGAAGCCTACTTGGTCATAGTGGATGATATCTTTGATGTGTTCTTGGATTCAGTTTGCAAGTATTTTATTGAGTATTTTAGCATCAAAGTTCATGAGAGAGATTGGCCTGAAATTCTCTTGCTTTGTTGGGATGATCAATTTAAGCCAGATAACAGAGATGGAAAAATGGGTATTTGGTCAAGAAAATGTTGATCAATAGAAAATGAAGAAGAATTTCTAAATTAAGCCAAGTAAACTAGAATGTGGAGGATCTACTAACATCCATACCTAAAAGGCAAAACAATTTGAGGACCTATGGGAAAATTAAAGAGTATTGTTTTATCTACTGATGCAGAAAGATTTAAATAATTCTTAAAAATGTAAAATCTGGAAGGGGAACAATCTGGAAATGGATTAGTATTTTTATTCAATAAAATAAATTAACACATGAAATTAACCAAAAGAAAATAGGTTTTTTGTTTGTTTGTTTGTTTGTTTTGTTTTTATAATGTCTAAAAGTGAAGAACAAGAGGGGGTTACAGCTGGGATACAAACCAAACAAAATGTAATTAATGTAAAAAAAATAAAAATTTAATTAAAAAAAGTGAAGAATAAGCTACAGAATAAAGTAGAATAAAAGAAAAACAAGAAACACTGACAACTGACAAGGAAACTGAGCAAAAGATAAGAATCTTCAGGAAAGTAAAAACCTCCGAAAGGAGGTGCTCAGTGTCCTCCCTTTCCGTGGACATCCAGGCCATCTCTGCCTTCTTTTCTGTTTGCATTTTACTCACCATCACGGGGGCGCGCGTGCCATGGGGTGCAGACGTAGACCAGCAGATGGCTTTGAGGAGGCAGCCCTCTCCTCCTCCTTCACAGAAGTGGTTCTGGGGCTCAACCTGAGGCCACCGGGCTTGAGAAGCAAGCACTTCACCCACAGGGCCGTCGCTGGCCCCATGTGCTTCGTACGGAGTAAGTTCAGGCTCTGGCTGCTGCCAGATCATTTACTCATTTCATCTGAATTATAAAGTTTACTTGTGATAAAATTGTTCTTAATGTTCTGGGATACGCCTGTAAATGTTGAATTTTAATCAAAGATCCTCACTTATTCTGGACTTTGGTAATTTGAACTGTTTTGCTTTTCTCATCAGTCTGCCTAGGTATCTGTCAAATTTATTGATCTTCCCATAATAACAGTTTCCTTGATGACTCTGTTATTTGTTTTAAATTTCATTGATCCTTTGTGTTTTTTCCTTATTATTGTGCTTACCTTGAGGTTAATTTGTTATTTTTCTCAGACACATGCATTTACATAATTCAAGAAAAAGTAGTAAACACATGACAAGGAATAAATGAAGAAAAATGATTTAAAAACTGCAATCAGAGAGCTAAAATCTTAATCACTTCAATCCTCCTGCTTACATTTGTATGATATAAGAGGAAAAGGCTAGTTGTTTTCATTAAAATGGTTCAAGTTGATATGAACTGTTCATATTTTCCTGTCCTTTTGTTAATATCCTCATGGTTCATCAGTAAGGGGAGGATACTGAGAAAGCTCAGTTAATGCAATAGCTTACTTGCAGTGGTTTATAAGCCAACAAAGTAAACAAAACTTAAGTAGTAACAGTAACCATATTCTGCTTTGTTTATTTGTATACAATATTTGTAAAATACTGTAAAATTTTGTATGCTTATTTAAAGTATGAACACATGTTGTTTTATTTTATTAGGGTTATAATATGAAAGTAATGTTTTCTTCTTTTGTTAAAATTTATTTCATTTTATTTATGTGTATATTTTAGGCATATTTTATTAATTTTATAAATAAAATACACATAAATAAAAGTATTTTACTTTTATGTGTAAAAAAACCAAACATTTTACACATACAATTTTACCCATTATTTTATTTATGTGCATTTATATATATATTTAGGTGTATTTACATACATTCCACATGCATGAAAGGGACCTCAGAGGCCAGAATCCCGCCTGAAGCATTGGATCCCCTAGGGTTGGAGTTACTGGTCGCTGTCTCAGCCCCTGATATGGGTGCTGAGGACCAAACTGGACCTCTGCATGTTCCATTAGTGTTCTTAACCATTGAACCATCTGTCCGGCGCCATAATGTTTTCATCTTAATGAATAAGAAAAGGTGGAGGAAAGTAAGGATTCATAAAGATGTCTAAACTTTTTGTTTCATATAATAAGAAAATAAGAATGAAATAATAAATTATCACCACTACCATCCTTATAATGATTTAATATACATTAACACATTTTAAATTACACCATAGTAAAACTTTTTAAGTTTCCCATCCACATGAACCTGAAACAATTGCTTCAATATTTGTTCTTATCATATTACGTACTTGGATCACTGTTAATAGTGCTAAACAGAGCACTATTAATTATCTAACATCTTTTACAGAAAGAGTCCAAGCCATTGCTCTCCTTTTAGTTTATTCTTACATTGCTGTTCCTCAATTTTTAATTTATCTCTGAAGAAGCTTTCCCATTCCTTTTTAGCTGATATCGCTCACCATTCAATAACAACATATGACAGTGCCCTTCAACTCACACCGGAAGAAGCAGTTTTGTCACTGATGCACAAACATTGCTGGTGCTGGAGTGATTTTTCCAGGCTGATCTTTGAATGTTATGTTCTCTTGCAGCTCATTATGTCCTACCCCGTGTGGACACACATGAGCAGCCGCTCAGTTAGTGTTTTGCCTAAATATTTCATATTCTCTTTGTGTCTGTAGAGTGCTCAAGTTGCCAAACATTTCCCGTTCTCTGACACTTTCATGGTTGTGAAATTTAAAATCCAAGATAAAATATTCTGTTTAAGTCACAGGACAGGCTACTCTCATTAAAATGTGTATTTATATGTTAATTTACCAAATTCCAACTTCCCAAAAGAACTATAAATGAAACATTTTAAGAAGATAAAATGTATTTTTCAAAAATACTACTTTACATATGAAGTTCTTCTAATTTCACTATTTACTGAAATATCATTAACAAGGCAATTAACACAAGCCTGAAAGATCCCTGTAATTCAAAGTTGAAAAGAAACAGTAAACTAAACTTAAGGCACTATGAAATAGTTATCTTAGGTATCCTGTACCAGCAATTTTGGCTGTGTACATTTGTAAAAATAAATGATTTTATATATACATATATACACAGCCATTTATTTATTTATTTATTTATTTATTTATTTAGATTGATATATAATCATCTATTTCAGAAAATAAATAATTATATTGTATATGATATACAATCATTTATCTTATGTATGTGTAATATATATGTATATTTGAGCATGTATAAATCAAATATTGTCTGACTTATCTACACTTCCTACAATAAAAAAGGATTAGGGTTTAGTCAGAAATACAATGGTGTATCTGCTTGTATGTGTTAGCTCTGAGGTAGAGACTTCGCATCTTGCCCAGCTTCATCTCATAGTCCTGAGTGGAAGGAACCTCTGTCCTCAGGCCCTGGTGTTGAGATTATAGGCATATGCCACCTTTTAGTTTAAAAATGTCCAGCTTCCAGCGCTGGAACATGAACTCAGGGGTTGGCTCTTTGATCACTATCCTCTGAGGGGGGAGCAGCCTTACAGGCCACAGAGGAAAACAATGCCTCCAGTCCTGATGAGACCTGATTGGCTAGAGTCAGATGGAAGGGAGGAGGACCTCCCCTATCAGTGGACTGGGGGAGGGGCATGGGAGAAGATGAGGGAAGGAGGATGGGATTGGGAGCTACAGCTGGGATACAAAGTGAATAAACTGTAATTAATATAAAAAATTAAAATTCCAAAATTTCCAGCTTCCAGGAATTTTAGTAAACTAAACTTTTGTACATAACTCAGACTTGTTTCAAGCTCACAATCTTACCACTTTTTGAATATCAAAATAATAGGCAGGGACCACCATATCTTGCTTCAATTATTTTTAAATGTGTTTTTTTAAACAAAAGTTAAAATAATAAAAGCAACAGCCATAAGTTCTTTATTTTCTTTGCCTGTGGCCTTATGGGTTTAAGCTTATCATTTGATTCAGTTGTTTTCAACATTAAAAATATTATAATAACTTTTTTTATTTTACATCATTTTTCTGAAGAGTGCTAACTAGGAAAATTGTGACATACAAAAATCCATCAATTCACTGAAATGGTATAAAAAGATTAACTTAAAAGACCTGCAAGGTAAAACTGTATATGTCTTGATATTATTTTGATATGATGATATTTAATACTTAGTTGATATATTATTTTGAATATCAGTGACAATTTTAAATGACTGTAAGTAGTACAATAACTTTTTTGTTTAATCAAACTTTTAGCAAAATTGGTAGCTTTGTGCTTCCTCTGATTAACAAGGAGACTCTAACGTTCACTTTTTTCTGAGGTTACAACTCGGTGAAGCACTCATTTATCCTTGCAGCAAGGGGTCACTCAACCATGCCTTTTTAGTAAAAACTAACAAACAAAAAACCCTGCATTTGTCTGCCATATATACTCAGCATAAAAACAGCCTGCAGGTACAAGGAAAATTTTCTCCATGGTAGGGTTTTTTTTCATATACATTGGACACGGTTGTGCAAGGGGAATATTTGTTTAGAGGAGAGTATTTCCAGGTTTTTGTTTGTTTGTTTGTGGGTTGTTTTTTTTTTTTGTTTGTTTGTTTGTTTAATTCCAGCTCGGTTTTTTCCTGACTCCTGCCCTCGTTTAGTCTGTGTGCCGACTGAGCACATGCTGTGATTTCTGGCAGAACTAACGGCACAGAGCTGGCACAGTGGCTGCAAGGAGAGTACCCCGTTGACACTGGATCATCCACTCCGGGCTCAGACAGTCACTACCGGTACTAAAACAAGGCAATTCTAAGAGATGAGTGAGTTCGGAGGGCACTACCTCACCCTGCTTTGGATGAGTTCTCCTGTCCCACACTGTCCTCTAACTCTCCTGCAGCTGAGGATGACCTTCATCTTCTCACCCTTCTGCCTGTTTTCTCCGTGATGGTATCACAGGAGCGCACCACCACCCCTGATTTATGCAGTGCTAGGGATGGAACACAAGCTTTCCTTCCTCAGGATCTAGCCCTTAAGAACAGTGTGTCCTGAGCACACGTGCAGTAACTAACACTGGGAGATAGACACGAAAGACACCAGAAGGCAGAGCCACACAGGTTTGTCTGCGCTCTGAGAAGGCCAGCGGCATGCACACACACTTGTAAGACTGAAATGGAAAGCACTTTTGCAGACTATAGTACATTCAAGCAATATGTTTTTCTTTTTCTTTTTTTTTTTTTTTTCTGTGAGAAATAATTACTGGGTGTATGTGATCCAAAACACTACAGAAAGTAACTTTTCTTAAATATTAATGATAGTTTCATGTGTTTTAACTATGTGTGTTGGGTAGATGATTTATAGATTGTTTTAACAAAATGATTATGACACTGAGAATGTTAAATAATACAGTATTATTTTAATAAAAATGTAAAAGACATTATTTTAAAATTCAGTAATATATACATTAGTCAGTGATGAAAAAGTGAAGTAGGAAAGACATTGTTTGGTAATTACAAAATTACCAAATTTTGAAAACTGTAAAAACAGTGCTTATTAATAAATTTCTTCGGTAAGTGGAATCGATCAAGAAAATTGTCCATTTCATTTAAATTTTCAAATTTTGTTGCGTATAGACTTTCAAGTCTCTGAAGAAAGAATTAGAAGAAGATATCAGAAGATGGAAAGATCTCCCATGCTCATGGCTTGGCAGGATTAACATAGTAAAAAATGGCCATCTTACCAAAAGCAATCTACAGATTCAATGCAATTCCCATCAAGTTACCAACACAATTCTTCACAGACCTGGAAAGAAAAATTCTCAACTTCATATGGAATAACAAGAAACCCA
>REGO01000155.1:3791173-3855076 GCA_010120015.1 Rhombomys opimus | reverse complement strand
AAAAAAAAAAAAAAAAAAAAAAAGATCAGAAAGAAGGAGAGGAGGACCTCCCCTATCAGTGAACTTGGGGAGAGGCATGCATGCAGGAAGGGGGGGAAGGTGGGACCGGGAGGGGAGGAGGAAGGGGCTTATGGGGGGGATACAAAAGGAATAAAGTGTATTTAATAAAAGTTAAATAAAAAATTTTAAAAAAAGTTTCATTACACAGTTTAAGATAGAAAATCAACAAAAATGGAAATTGTGCTACTATCACCAAAACCTTTAGAAAATAAGATAGATATAGACATAGATTTTTAAACTAGTTTTCAACTTTTGAAGTTGAGTCAATATAAAGTGAAACTTCTGGTCAATACACTAAAACTGTCCTCATAATGCATTGAATAACCAGACCCTCAGCAACTAAATTTACTTTTAATATGTAAAAATTGAAAATGATAATTGAATAAACAATTCTCATACTTTAGGCCACAGAATTATATACCACAACAAAAGTTCCTTACAGATTGTGTTGTGAAAGGAAACATTAAGCAATGAAATTTTATGTTCTGTTTGTGAGAAAAACTCAGAACATGACCATCGATTCAAGTAGTCCTCTGTAGTCTGAAGAGAATGGTTGCAGGCAACTATTGTTTCTACAGCACAGTATTGGCTAAAAGCCTTTCTTTGAAAGTGGTCTGGGTGGCATATCTCTGTGCTTATCACAATTACAAATTTCAAAGGTTTTATTTCCTGATATAACCACTCTCTCAGGTATCTATTTGAGGGTTATGATTTCAGCATTCTTGGGAACACCAGTCAATCAAAACCAAACACTAATCTAAGACAAATATATATGCTTCGTTTGATTTTCTTATGAAGTTGCTGCAGTGGAAACGTGAAACATTCCACATGAGTAAAGAGACAATGTTCCTAGAAATGGATTTTAAAATTCTTATGCACATGCTTAATTATAGCTCAGAGAGATTAAGTCAATAAGAAAAAAAAAAAGGTTGAATCCATAGAAAAACCACAAACTTTGTAAGTTCAACCTTTCAGGAACATATTAATTCAAAAAGTGATAGTGGTCATGCTATACTAAATCGATTCATTAATGTAAAACCCAATTACTCTCAGTTTTTCACTCAGATTGAATGGTAAAACTAATGAAATTCTTCTCTTGCAAAAGTTTCCTTTCTCACCTAACATACCTTCTCAGCACTGTGCTTGAAGAACTCTTACACCTAGGTACCTTTGGGGTTACATTCTTCTGGGGTTAGCTTTAAGTGTCCCCAGATGGTCACCAGGCTGTTTCTGTGAGCACCTCAGCCACTTGGATTCTGGGTATTTTTGAAGGGAGGGATTGCCTTTATTTATGTAATCCCACAAGTTAAATCTGTAGTTATAGCTGGGTGTAAAATTGAATGCAGGGTCTATAACTGAGAGACTCTAATGCTTTAAAAACCAACCTCTAGACTAGAGTCATTCCTTAAAAAATATAGTTAAAATGTAAAAGTTTTTAAAAACTGTGAAATCGGGTTGTTTCTCAAGACAACAGCATATGCCCTTGAACAACTGGGGCTTTGTTGTCCTCACCTTTTGGCAATGGGTGTAACTCGGTGAGGGAAAGTGACTCACGCTGAGACCCATCTCTCCTCATGATGCCGTTAGTAGGTGTGTGCCAACAGACAGCTAGGGCACGTTCCCCGAGCAGAACTTCATGAATTTAGGAATGTAAGGCTTTCTATTCCAAAACAGTTCCATTTCTCCTTTGAATTTCTCAGCCTCCCCTTTTGGACCAACCCCGAGAGCAGGACTATCAGATTCATTCCTCTTTCGGTGGGCGCGTGTACTGAGGTGTTTGTGCGCATTCTCAGGGGCGACTCCCTGCCCCCTTTGCCCAGGCTACTTTGCTTCAACATCCCACTTCCTCATGTTTTTGTTGTTGCTGTTCTTGTTTTTGTTTTTTCTCATTTCTTGGAAACAAGGATGATTTTAACTCCACCTTGGGGACTAAAAATGATATCCCTGGATACACACACATTGTATCTTTGTGGTTTGTCATATCTATAGCTATACCTAAGAAAGAGAAAGTCATGTTTCTTGTTGTTCTTGTCAAAATTTTTTGTGGTAAGGAATCAACCCACCTCTTAATTATTATTGTCTATGATGAGTTTTAGGTATACCACGAACCTTTTCTTGGCTCCTTAGGTATTTTTAAAGCAAAGTTAGAAAGATCACATTCCTCCTCCCCTCTTTACTTTTCTGTCTTTCATTTACAGTAGTGAAGATATACTTCAGAAGTATGTAGGCAAACAGCTTCAGATGCAATAATGCTATCAGAAGAGAGAAGTCATGTTTTCAAAACTTCGTTACTATTTCAAAGACTTGTGTGACTGGCATACCTAATGCTTGAGTGCAAGGATGCAGTAGAAAAATATGCAGGGCTAAGAAAACCTCAAAACTAATAGTGACAGGTCAGGGCCTAGAAAAGAATACAGAAATCAAAGGCCACACAATTTTATTTTCTTCCTTACGTATTAAGAAGTCATCAATATGAGAGTTAAAGAAGGATGCTGTTTGATGGATTTCACAAAGACAACAAAGAATTTTCATCAGAGAATACAAGACAATTGAAAGATACCAGTAGGGGGCAAGAAGGCTTAAAATAATTAAATTTACATTGAATCACATAGTAAGTGTTTTTTTTCCAAACATAACTATTCAATACTTAAATAAGTATTTATTTCATTACATAATTATATGTCTTATCCACTTTGCTGAAAATAAGTCACATGTCATTTGATTTACTATTTTGAATAATAAAAATCTTTTTAAGTGGCAGAATTTGAATGATTATTAAAAGATTTAAAGACCCTTGATGCTGATAAGTGAATTATTATAATTCATCACACTAAATCAACTTTAGAACAGCATGTGTGATTAATCTGGGAAAACGTGTAGATTACTTATATTACCGAAATGATTGCATCCATCACAGTAAAGTAACTTAATGGGATTCCATTTTAGGAATGCATAATAATTAATTATCTAAGTCATTAGAACAATTAGCATAAGTATGTATCTCCACTATCACAGGAAGAAGGAGAACAGCACGTTGGGTTAGAGTGGAGAAGAAACCATGTGGGCTGGGTGGAGGGACACAAATAATGGTGTGAAAAGGCCCAGAAGAAAAATATATAAGGAAGTACCATGGGATTGTGTATGGAAGGTAGACCAGATGAGGATGATTAAAGCAGATGGCGTTGGATGGGGCCTGGGAAATGAACGTTACAGAGACAGTGTAAGTGAAATATCACCAGGCTGAAATCTCTCTAAAGGCAAAGGAAACTCAAAAGTTCCAGATCCTACAAAAACACGCGAAGTTCTAGAAAGTGCATTTTATGTTCTGTCCGTCGGGGGTGAGGATAATATGATGGGTATATTTACTTGTAGGTAATTATAGCAATGAAAGTTCTAGAGACAGAAAGCAGGCATCAAACTGACCTGCACAAGTACTGGCTCCTCCCCCTGAATGTATGAAGTGAAATCCATCTAGCTTTACATCCAATAGCAGAGCAAGTTTCCTTCCATCAGAATTTCCATGTGGCGTTTGTGTCCCCTATTGGTGGTGGCATTGAATAGTTAGTGCTCATTTGATGGCACTGTGTGGAGGAAGTACGTCACTGGAAAAAAAGATTTGCTTCATTTCAGGTTTTCTCTCCCTGCTTCCTGCTCATGGTTCAACTTGAGATCTCTCGAACGTTTCCTGCCACCATCATTGCCTCCTACTGCCACAGCTCCCTGGTGTGGACTCATCCCCCTGGAACCATAGGCCCCAATAAACAAATTAGTCCATATACTGCCTTGGTGGTGGTGGTTTTTAACCATAGCAGTAAAAAGGGAATTAATAGACATAACTAATACTTTAAATGTCAGTTCACAGCAGGTGAACTTAACCTATAGCTATGTATGTTGTACCATTTTATTTTCAGTAATCATACATGAAGCAGGTTCCATAGCTAGTCTGATAGGTTCAGGGCTTTGAAGCTTAAGCACACAGAGTATTTTCTCATGCCAAATTTACTTTACACCTGATATGTGCTTTTTGTTTATATGCCCTCCTCATCTCTATTTTATTTTATTTATCAAAACATTTATACAATACCTACTCTGAAAAATCTTACCTATTTGTTAAGATTACATTGTTCTCCCTTTGTATGACTTCTTCACATCAAAAACTTTTCACTAGTGATACTGTAAATTTGCTTCACTGTTGCAAAGATAAACCTTGAGTATGGATTTTAACATTGATAACTGTGGTTCTTGAAATCATAGCTAATTAAGATAACATAATATGTAATTCTCTGTAAAAAGGATAGAATACTTATTTCTCCTTTCTATCAAAGGGTAAAAATTGCACATTATAAAAAATTAAACCCAGAATCGCAATGTTAAGGTCAAATACACTTTAATGAAAAAGAGTTTGAAAAAATCATTATGCTTTTATAGTCCAGCTATTTTTTATAACTCTAACCCATTATATCAAATATAATAGAACAAATGAGGCTAACAGTAATACAAAACTATATAATATAGAAAATATATGTCCCTAGAATAATGTGCCAGTATAAATTTGAAAGTATAATACCAAAAGTTATCATCACATTACAAGAAATATTACTCAGGAATTTAACATGATACAAAGGACTTTCCTCAGCAGTGAATCCTTTCCAAATTACTCAAGGTTAAATATAAATTTCCAAAGTAAAAGACATAGAAATAATTCAACACTCTAACATTCATATTCTTGAACCAAACTTGCTTTAGAATGAAGTCACTTCAATATTGAAAATATAGCATTCAGCACAAGAAGTCATTAAGTGGTTTCTTTTACTATGTACTTTTCCTAAATCTTTCAGATTTAGGAAAATATTTACAAAAATATTTTTCTTGAATTTCTCTTCACATTATCTTATTTTTTTTTTTTTCGGAGATAGTCGAAAGTGGGTGGAGGTTGACTCCAGTTCCGTACATCCTGTCCTTCCTGTGCTTCTTACTGTTGTGTAGGTGACATATGGTGCTGTTAAAACTGTCTGGAATGCCTTTCTTGGGGCAGAGCTTGAGCCTGAGCTGGTGTGTGGTCACGTGACCACCAGCAGTATGGCTTTAAAGAGGACAGACATGTTGCTAAAAATAAGCCGAGTTCTTTGTTTCAGTCCTTCTACTCAAATATTCACATACCCATACACTACTGAATGTATTTACATTTTAATATAAAAGTAACTTTTTCAAAGAACTTTTAAAATTAAAATGCTAAAGCATAACAGCTGATTTGTTTTTCATAATCTGAAACTACTTGATGCTGGATTAAATACCATCAAATAGAACATAAATGCTTTAAACTTTGGCTTCAGTAACAATGGCAACATATAAAACTCAGAAATACAAACATACGTGATTATTAGAAATATAAGTGTCATTACTTACTAGCCACGGTTGCAAGCATGGACTCACTGTATTTTATAGGTGTCAATATGGCACATCTTTCTAAGTGTTGCTGTGTAGAAAACCATGTCCCACTGAAGGAGAGTGTATTAGTTACTCTTCTGCTCTTGAGACAAAATCCCTGCTAAAAGTGACTTAAGGGAGGAAAAGCTGAATTCTAGGTTGAGAAGTGCCCTGACTGTTTTGTAATTTGGGAAAAGGAACTCTGAGTTGAGAAAGTCCCTCTTTAAGACTGCACTGTGGAAAAGCCTGAAGAGCATTTTAATTAGCAGTTGATTGGGATGGACTCAGCCCATTGTGAGTGCTGCTACCCCTGGGCTGTGGTGCTGACTGCCATTATAAGGGGGGAGGGGTAGTCTGATCAAGACAGGAGGAGCCAGCCAGTAAGCAATACCCCCACTGGCAACACTCCTTTAGTTGCTGTCACTGGATTCACTCACCTTGGTAATCCCCCTTCATTTCCCGTCGCCAGGTTCTTGCCTTGTTTGAGTTCCTGCCCTGATGTCTTCCATGATGGACTACAATGAGGAAGTGTAATCAAAATAACCCTTTCCTCTCCAAGTTTCATTTGCTCATGGTGTTTTATCACAACAATAGTAACCAGAACTAAGATGAGAGTATATAATCCATTCGGTGAGAAAGTCATTGCAGCAGGGCCTTGAAGACACTGTGTAGGCAGAAGGCAGAGACAATCAACCCTGGTGCACAGCTGGGATTTTGTTTGTTTGTTTGTTTGTTTGTTTTAATACAGCCCAGGTCCCGAGTACAAGGAATGGTGTCTCCATATTCAAGACGAGCCTTTACACTTTAGTTCACAGTGTCTACATACTCCATCATAGAAATACTCCATCATAGAAATATTTGTCCCCAAGTTGATTCTAATGCTGTCAGGTTAACAAACAATATGAGCCATTTCAGTCACTATTATCATAGAGGTCACGAGACAGTACTTGATAGTATGTTTCAGGGAACCCAAACTCCAGTATCTACTTCTGGACCCTCGCTGACCCCTCACAATAGTCTAGTTAAAATTGTTTTTAATTCTCCAAATCCACAGCCAGATGTACTTCACATGATTTTAAAATGTAATATAAATTATAACATAAACCTGTATTTTCAAGGGATCTTGTAGATGCACAATCCAATTCAAATTTCACCACTGTCTGAAAAAAGACATGGCTGCACAGCTCAGTGACATATGTGACAATTAACTATAAATAATCAAGTGAAATTTATAATAATTTTTAAGAATCAAGTGAAATATAAACCATGCTGCGCTCTCTCACCATGCTTTTAAAATTAATTTAAGTGTAGTTAAGCACTTCTGTTAAAATCAAATCAAAGTATTGCTATGCCCTTTATTTCTGGTTGAACAGAAAACCACAAACCACAGTAAGAACTTAGTGGCATAACATATAAAACAAAATCTCCAAGAAGTATTTAACATGATATGAGAATAATTAGAATCTCAGGGTTTCATAAAGTGCCAGTGGAGGGAATTTTAAATTTTTAGGGCCTACTAAAAGTAGTTATCAATTCAGTAGTATGCTGGTTTTAAAAACTGACTTTTGTTGTTTGTTCAAAACACAAAATTAAACGAAACACACATTAATGTTTTATACAGTTAGCATAATGAGAAATACATCAAAGCAAGTACTGCTAGTGAGACATGGAAGAAAGACAAGGAAATTTATGGTGATGGGGACAGAAATCCTGGGAAAGGACAGAGGCTGTTAGAAGATCCAGTTTGCCTTCTCTATTAACAGATAAGAAACTCAAGGGACCACTGATGAAACTAAAAATGCTTACAAAACAACAAAGATGACATTAGAGACACCAAAGTGGAAAGGGGAAAACCCAAGAAGCCTCAAGCCTACATAAAGAACTACAGGACATCAGAAGAGGAAGAAAACAGGGAACAGAGGGCCTCTGAAAGACTCTGCCCAGCAGGGTATTAAAGCAGATGCTGAGACTCATAGCCAAAATTTGGGCAGAGTGCAGCAAATCTTATGAAAGAAGGACCTTTCTATCTTATGATAGAAAGACCTGGAGGGGACAGGAGCTCCACAAGGACAACAAAAGAACCAAAAACTCTGGGCACAGCGGTCTTTTCTGAGACTGAGACTCTAACCAAGGACCATGCATGGAGATAATCTAGAACCCCAGCACAGATGTAGTCCATGACAGCTCAGTGTGCAGGTTGGTGTCCTAGTAAGGGGAACATGGGCTATGTGTATCTGATGTGAACTCAGTGGCTGGCTCTTTGATCATCACTTCCTCCTGAGGAGCTGGGGTGGGGTGAGGGAGCAGCCCTACCAGTCCACAGAGGAAGACAATGCAGACAGCCCTGATGAAATCTGATAGGCTAGGATCAGATGGAAGGGGAGGAGGATCTCCCCTATCAGTGGACTGGAAGAGGGAGATAGCGCATGATTGGGAGGGGAAAAAGGAGGGGACTAAGCTGGGATACAAAGTGAATAAATTGTAATAAATAAAAAAATAAATTAAAAAAAAAACCTACAGGCCACTAAAAAATGCCTAGGGGAAGAGCACACCAATTGGTTATCCAATACCAAATAGCCCTGAAAACATACATGCAAGTAACATAACATAACACAATTAATGATAACAGAGGCCATGAATTTGAAAGAGAGCACAGAGATGTACATCAAAGGGGTTGGAGGGAGGAATAGAAAGGAAAGACATAAATGAAGTAATTATAATCTCAGAAATAAAAGACATACTTAAATTTTAAATGGTAAAAAAGATAGTGTGTGTTTTCCTGAAGACATCTCACCCAGAGATGTCAAAGACAATAAACTGTGCTCACATGTGGCCAAATGGTATGTAATGCTCTCTCTCTCTGTCTCTCTTTCCTTTCTCATTCTCATGCTTGTGTGTGTGTGTGTGTGTGTGTGTGTGTGTGTGTGTGTGTAACAGCATGCCACATCACTCTGGTGGAGGTCAGAGCAAAGCCCACAGAATCACAAAAGTTGCTTCTCTCTGACATCCTGTAGGGTCTGGGGTTGGAGCTCAAAGGAGCAAGCATCTGTGTCCACTGGCACCTCACCATTCGTAATTGGGATATTTTTTCATTATCCTTTCATTCTTAAACAATATCCCTCATAAATCAACCTTGCAACTTTGTTTTATAATGAAAATTCTTTAATGTTTTAACCTTGTTACAATCTGCACTCTATTTTTTTAATTTTAATTTTTATATTAATTACAGTTTATTCACTTTGTATCCCAGCTGTAGCCCCCTCTCTCATTCCCTCCCTCCCTTATCTGCTCCCATGCCTCTCTCTAAGTCCACTGACGGGGAGGTCTTCCTCCCCTTCCATCTGACCCTAGCCTATAGTGGGAGTATGTTTTCTTAATTTTTGAAGAGATACCTTGGGAGCAGTTTAACATCCTACATGTACTCACTGTACAAAATCCTATGCACCTGTCTCTTAGTATTTTCTATTCATGACAGGCCTAGGGCTACATTATAATTTCTAATAAATCTCTAATTCTGCTTCATACTAATTCATCCTAAAGTTCCTCTACATGTGCAGGAAGTCAAGTACAGAAATCCCCTCCTGAATTAGGGTTATCTAGGGAAAGGGTAACAAACTTTTCAGACTCCTGCAAGAGGTGGAGTAGAGAGCTGTCGCTTTCCCTATTTTATATGAAACTAATATTTATTCTTATAATCTGTTAGTAGATGGATAGACTGGTGGAAAGAAGAATATACAAAGTTGCTCACTCCTTTTTCTTTCCATTTGTTAAGTTTGTTTTTCCCTAATTATCTACTAAGAGTTTCTGACAAAGATTAGTACATCATAGTGAATCTCTCAGAGATAGTAATAAAACATATTTATGATGTAACATTATTTTGGTCTATTCTCACTGTAAATATATATGTAAAGTAGCAGCCTCAGTCATTTGGGGGCTGTGATATTTCTAATTATTATTCTTACAAATAATTTAAACTACCAAAGCCAACTACACAATATAAGAACTATTGCTTTCATTTAGAAAGAATAAATATAAATCATTTATTGTGCCTGACTACCCTGCTAGGGCTAAATGAGCAATTTACTTCTCCATCTAAAACTGTCACCCCTTTCAATGCACTATAGATTCACAGCTGTTTATGTAGAGGAAAATGAAGGACTAGAAAATAGGCAGAGCTGGAAAGACACCAGTTTTCTGAGACCACACAGGCTGGAGCCTGAGAGGTTAGAAAACAGGTGGCAGCAAATATTCAGTGAGAAGAGCAAGTCACTGTGCCCACAAATTATGCCTGATTTCTAGGCAGACAACATCAACAAATCAAAGGTCGGTTTCAAGTATAGCCACACTTGAGGTTCATGCTAGATAAAAGCTGTCTCACAGATATCTTTGCAGATGGTAGGGGCTTTGTGTTAGCTCACTAGAACGCTTATTAGGACTGTATCTTTTAAATAAGAAGAAAAAGAATACAGGACTGTCATCTGCTGAATAGAGAGCAAGGTTTGAGAATCATGCCCTATATCCATTCATCTTAGTCAATCCTCTGCCTATCCCTGAAGAATTTTCTTTGGTTTGGTCTTACCACAACAACACAGCACAGTATCCCAAATACTTTTGTAGATATCATCTAGTAACTAGCTAATAGCCTGACAACAGTGGTTCTTTTACTGACACACAATGCTAAATCTGACAAGAAAAATAGGCATAATATTTTTGCCATAAATAGGCAAAGACACAGGGGCAGCAGTTGGGCCACATGACACACTATGGAAATTTTACACAATGAACCTGATCCTGGATTGGTATCACTCTCTGTCTTTCTTCAAGAAACTTCCAGGTTCCCTGCAAGAATCATGGAGACATCCTGATACTGCTAGGCTCTTGGGCAGGTTTCCCCATAGCTTCCTGTCAGAAGATAAATACTCTTTCTGGTCAGAGTTTTCAACTCTGTTTCCCTTTAAATCTGATCAGTGTATAAACGAGGGAGAAGCATTTACCTAAGCATGCAGGGATGCAACATTCTATGCCCTTTGTTTGAGAGCTATGCCAAAAGCCCTTCTTTCACTTCCTGGATGACATCAGAAATGAATAGACCTGTTAACATTAAAGGACACCCAGGAGTTTGAGGACAATGTGACAAAAAACAAAAACAAAACCAAAGGTGAATTACATATACGTTGGTATCCTTAAACAAAATTTAGCCTCCTGCTAATATATTTTTTAAATCTTTTACATTAATTTATCCGGTAAGTTCTCCATATAATGGGTCACTCTCAAGGTAAACTATCCCGGCTTATACTGCTATAAAATAGATTACAGCATGGCTCAAGGGACAGACTCCAACAACTATTCCTCAAGCCCTGTGTGGGAAGAGCCAAGATGAGGACAGGAGGCCACACTAGAAAGTACCTAATCGCCATGAGCTGAGGGACCTTCCGAGAGGACGACAGATATAAAGCGCCATGTAGAAAGAATAGGTAGGTAGTAATGCAGATTTACTTTAAGAACATAAATTTTAATAGGTGAAATTCATATATGTTATGCCCCATATTTATGAAATCTACGTGATATACATATTTTTAGAAATCAATGTACCAGCAAGTATTCTACCAAAAGAACAAAGTTTATTCTTTACAGGCTAATGGCAAAATATAAAGTGTTTGTAGATAATATATAATAATATAAAATAATGTTTATTATTGCAACAATTATTTTCTTCAAATTAAGCAAATTCATAGAAACAGGTCACAATTTAGTTCTGTAAGTTAATTTAACACAAGAAATATATTTCTAATATCCAGATGTATGAGGGTCAGAGGACATTGGGAGGTGCTTCTCCTTTTTCACACTTTGGGATTTTACCCACTACACAATATCATTGATCCTCTTTTTAGTTTTGAAAAATTACACTTAATTAAATATATATTTTTAACTTACAAACTTTCATGTACTTGTATAATACTTATCAGTTTCACTCTAAGTAAATAATATTCATATTTTATAACACTGTGTAATATTTATATCAACAGTATAGGTATGTAACCAGCCAAAATGTAAAAATGGCCAAGAAAATATATCCATATGACAAAGTCATTCAAAGTAACATTTTCAAGGATTTAGTATGGTTGCCTCCTTGTGTCCTCAAGGGATTAATAATAGGACCTTCCACAAATGCCAAAATCTGTGGACACACAAACCTGTTCTATAGCATTTGCAACATGAATACAACATAGGCACATCATTCGTTTCACTTTTAATCAGTCTGTGGTTACTTGTAATATCTAGTACAACGTAGATTTCCATGCAAGGAGATGCTGTAGGCATTGCTTAGAATGCTGTCAAGCCAATGGTATAGTACAGATGTAACCATCACAGGCTAACAGCATCTTATGTTGTACCGGCAAAAGCATCACAGGCTAACGTCATTTATGTCATACAAATCTAACCAGCATAGTTAGATTTATGTTTTCTATGCATTACAAATGATATCAGCATAGTCTAATGGCATTTGTGCAGCGCTGACATAACCATCACAGACTGACCGTATTTTACTGTACAGATGCAAACAAGAAAAGCTTACAACAGACTCTTGGTTAGTTCAGTCTTCCAGTGCAGAACCCAGACATACATTGTAGAAATTTATTCAACATCCGTAAATAATTTAAAAATAAGATGAAATACATGTTTTTAACGCATTGTAACTATGCAAAGAAAGTGTTTTTCACTCATAAATCTCATTTTGACTACAGCTATTAGTTTTGACATTGCACATTTGAAATTGATACCCTTTATCCGTTTCTGTGGCAATACTCTTTAACTCTCCATTATATATAATCTGCACAATGAAGGGGAAAGTAAAGGTCAGATTTGTCAAGTAAAAAGATCTGCTTGTGTTTGTACAAAATATTCGCTGCTCTAAATGATTATGCATACTGAAATGTCAATGGTACAAATGATGTTAGCGAAGGCACACAAGTGCTTAGATGTTCTTCCTTGAGCAGATCTATTTATTCAGGCTGTGGTGCAAGTCTGGGAGGACAGGCTATCCTGAAAGGGCATGTTTCCAGATACAGTTGTAAAAGAGCTAAACTTTTTGGTCACTGGGCAAGTACGTACCACAATGACCTACAGCAAGAACTGTGCACATGTATGTGTGACTTCTCCCATATTTCATCCTATTTCAACCTCATTGGCCCATCATCTCCGGTAGCCACCTATCCTGTTTCAACCTCATTGGCCTATAGCTCAAAACTTTTACATTCGCCTCACTTTTTTATTTTTTATTTTTGTACCTTGTTTTCTTTCTTAAGTCTTTCTGGGATAGATAACATTACAGCCCAGCAGGTTGCCATTATTTTAATATTTACAATTACTTTGCTTTAGAAAACATTATTTTATTTTTATTTTTAACTGTGTATAGTGGGGGTGCATATAAGTTCAGTGCCAGTTGAGGCTTCATGTGGGTTCCGGAAACTGAACCCCAGTTCTCTGAGAGAGCAGTGCCTGAGCCTAACCTCTGAGTCATCTCTCTATCGCCTCCAAATATTTTAATTTGCTGGTTATACAAAAGTGCCCCTATAAACTGAAATTAGCTCAGTGTGTCTCACCTTCCGACTCTGTTTATAACCTGAACATCTCCTAACAATTTTATTAACCATGTGAAAAAAAAAAAAAAAAAACATTTGTACCCTTCCAATTTAACTGTCTTAGCTGCTGGCTTCCAGTTTCAGATAAAATGAAACCCATTGATTTTCTTGATTTCTTTTGACAAAATTTAAAATATTTTTATAATTCTGTTGCCATTTAATTTTAATCTATTGGGTTTCTGGATTTTACTCTTTTATTTTCACTCACCATGTGCCCTTTTTTACTTATGGCAAGATGCTATTTAAGGATCCATTTGAAGTGCAACACTGAGCTAAAGAGAACTTGCAACATACAAGCCTCTGGCCCCAGCTTCCCCTGCCTGATACTCTGTAGCTCCACAAACAGGCCCTCAACCTTTTCAGAACAATTTATCCAAAAGGAAGGTTCTAGCTCCTCTCAAAGACCATTCAGTGACATTAGCAGATGAACAGTGGTGTGGAACAAGGGCCGCTTGCCTCATCTTACTGCCAAAAATTCTTGTACCAGCTGTTGGCAGCACATGCCTTTAATCCCAGCACCTGGCAAGCAGAGGCAGGAAGATCTCTTTGAGTTTAAGGTCAGCCTGGACTACAGAATGAGTTCCAGGGCAGCCAGGGATATGCAGAGAAACCTTGTCTCAAAAAAGTGGTACCTTTTTTTTTTTCAGACCATCATAAGATAATTTGGCATCATAACTGTTTCCTGGTACACATAGCTAAGTAACCTAAAAGGAAGCACTGCCTGCAAAGCACTGACAGCAAAGTCTCCAGTCACTGTGACACTATAGCAGGACTTGAGCTCTGTCCTTTCTAAGAACCAATACACACTCACTACCAGCCATTGCCTCCTAACTCATTCTCAATTTGGGCAAAATTCACCCTAAGGAGCCAAAAACTAGCTTGGTGGGGGGATGAAATGCATTTGCTATTACAATGATATGTGTCTTTCCAAAGTTCCACAGAGCATAAACAGGTATGCTGTAAATGTGAGACACCAAAATGTTATGAGTCATGGATTAAGATTCCTCATTTATACACAAAGGCATTGAAGAATAAGAAAGTAACAATGCATTCATCAAAAGAGTCTTTACAAAATCTACATGTGTAGCCCTTCTCAATCTTCAGATCCAGTCACGGATCAAACTCCTGTTTCAAAGCCACCTACATTGTCACTATACACACTAGAACACAATACTGAAGAAGTCTGGTATTTTTTTCCCTTAAAAAGCTGACAGATGATCTTTTCTAGTTCCCATTATTTGCATGCAAATTTTATGATTTCCTTGTTTTTAATTGCTGAGTAATATTTCATTGTGTAGCTGTACCACAATCTCTGTATCCATTCCTCAACTGAGGGACATCTGGGTTGTTTCTAGGTTCTGGCTATTAGGAATAAAACTGCTACAAACCTGGTTGAACAAATGCCCTTGTTGTGTACTTGAGCATCTTTTGGGTATATGCCTAGGAGAGATATAGCTGGATCTTGAAGAATTCCTAATTGTCTGAGAAAGCACCAGATTGATTTCCAAAGTGGTTGTACAAGTTTGCATTCCCACCAGCAATGGAGGAGGGTTCCCCTTTCTCCACAACCTCTTCAGCATGTGTTGTCCCTTGAGTTTTTGATCTTAGCCATTCTGATGGATGTAAGGTGAAATGAGGGAGATATCCCAGAAGCAGAAAGACACAAATGGGATATATATACTCACTTATAAGTGCATATTAGACATATAATATAGGATAAACATACTAAAATGTGTACACCTAAGGAAGCTAATGAAGGAGAACCCTGGGTAAGATGATCAATCCTCATTCAGAAAGGCAAACAGGATGAACATTGGAAGAGGAAGAAAACAGGGAACAGGACAAGAGCCTACCACAAAGGGCCTCTAAAAGATTCTACCAAGCAGCATATCAAAGCAGAGGCTGAGACTTATAACCAAACTTTGGGTGGAGTGTAGGAAATCTTATGAAAGAAGAGAGAGATTAGAAAGACCTGGAGGGGACAGGAACTCCACAAGGAGAGAAAAAATTTCTGGGCACAGGGATCTTCTCTGAGACTGATACTCCATCCAACCATTCATGGAGATAACCTAGAACCCCTGAACAAATCTAGCCCATGGCAGCTCAGTGTCCAAGAGGGTTCCCTAGTAATGGGAACAGGGACTCTCTCTGACATGAAATCAGTGGCCAGCTCTTTGATCACCTCCCCCCTGGGGGGGGGAGGAAGCAGCCTTACCAGGCCACAGAGGAAGACAATGCAGCCACTCCTGATGAGAACTGATAGACTAGGATCAGATGGAAGGAGAGGACTGGGAGAGGGGCATGGGTGGAGAAGAGGGAGAGAGGGTGGGTTTGGGAGAGGGCTACAGCTGGGAAACAAAGTGAATATACTGTAATTAATAAAAAATTAATATTTTTTAAAAAGCTGACATGATGACAAGAGAAAAGCAGATGGGAAATAGAGGGACAATAGGAAAGAGGAGGAAGAGGAGAAGGAAAGAATTGAAACACCGATGAATAAATTCTACGGAATGAGTTATCAATGAGGAGAGAGAGAGAAAAACTTGAGCCTTTGGTGTCCTATATGTACATTTTCTTGAGCTTTGCATCTACAAGAGGCACCTGCAGTGAGAGGCCATCCCTAAGTGAGTGAATTCATCTGAGCCATGTGTGGCAGAGCCACTTAGTGGAACCCACATCAATGAATGAACCAAACTAAGACTTTCAATGCATGCTGATGTGTTTTAAAGAGCTCTGGCTGCTGAGAAATCAGGATGGTAGAATGCAGAGACAGAGTTAAAGAAACAAGAACCAGGTACCACAAAAAACTCATGCATCTCCATGAATACTTTAGCCATTGAGGACAGTGGGTATTATCTGAAGGTCTTTACCCAGAGTGATGCAGGCAGGGTCACATCAGACAGGAGAATCCAGGAGCCATGTTTGTCAGTTTTGAAATAAACTGTTCCTTAGGCAAGCATATGCTATATGGGAGGCTAAACTATAATGTGAGGACAATGGCCAGATGTCCCATCCAACGTCTCTTGACTACAGTTCTAAACATGAGAATGGATCTTAAAACAGAGGTTCAGTTTAATGTATCAGATTTCTGCTCTTTTCCAATAAACAGCTATTCTTTTATTTATGGGTAAACTGCCACTACAGTTTTTACATTTCATTTGTCATTTTTATCAGCTAATAATTTTAAGTCATTCTTTACTATACTTTACTATACTATATTTATTTTAACATTCTGACAATGCCTATTGGCAGAATAGTGACACTATTAGTACATAATTTTATTCCTCTAAGAATTAGATGTCACATTTAAAAACTTGTTAATTTCAACTTATTGTATTAAATCATTCTAATTCTTATTGACATTGACGTGTTACACTTTAAGTGACTAAGTTACTTGAAAAGCACTAAAAACTTTCTAAAGATGAGGGGAGGGGAGATCCAAGATGGCGGCACCAAGAGAACATTCTGTCAGAACAACAGAACAGCAGTGACTGCACAGAGACCAACAGAGCAGACTCTGGGCCCAGTGATTGTGTTTCCCGGGTGAGAGGAAACCCCATGGTGTGGGAAGCAATTGGGTCCATTCTCAGGTCAGCCAGCTAAACCCCTGAAGAGTTCCCAGGTCCCCTCAGGTGCTCAGTCACCAGCCCAGAGACACACGTCTGTGTGCTGTGATCACCACCCCAGACTGATCTGTGGGCCCCAAACACGAGAGACTGGGTTTTCCAGTTGAGAGAAAAAACCCACCAGTGAAGGAAGCAATTGCGACTGACTTCAGGTCACCCAGATAATCCCAGGCTCCTGCAGGTGCTCAGCCACCAGCCCAGAGACCTGCCTGCACAATGGACTCACATTCCCAGACAGAATTGTGGGCCCCAAAGCACCAGAGACTGGGTTTCCCTATTGGGAGAAAACCCCACGTTGAAGGAAACAACAGGGATGAAGGAAACAACAGGTTTGACCTCAGGGCACCCAGCCGAACCCCTCCCTCATCCCCTCCCAATCCTGCCCTCCCTTGCTCTTCTTCTCCCATGTCCCTCCCCAAGTCGACTAATAGGGGAGGTCCTCCTCCAATTCTGTCTGAGGACAGCCTTACCAGGTCACAGAAGAAGTCCTGATGAGACCTGATAACAATAGATAACCAGATAGAATCAGATAAGAAGGGGTCTACAGCTGGGATACAAAGTGAATAAGTCGCAATAAATAAATGAATTAATAAATTTAAAAACAATTTCTAATGCTCCTTATCAAAAATAAAAGTTTTTTGGCTGTAGTAATTTCCTTACCATAGTGATGTTAGCCATTGTACTTTCATGTTTATATTACTAAACAAACATCATATATAATTTGTACACACACACACATATCAATAGAATATCATAGAATATTCAAGGTAAGATTGTGTGTAGCATGTCTCTCATTGAATATCGAAGCAGTTCTGAAAGACACTTTCCATTGTTCAGGAGTAAAAACTAAGCCATATACCAAAGTGCTTCCCATTGTAACTAAAGGTTCATTGAGGTCCTGCGACTGTATAACCCAAGTCTAGGAGCAGTGGGAGCTGATAAGGCAGATAAAAAGAAAGTGAGAAACCTAAACCATTTTTACGCCGTTTTAAAGCTTCTGCTTTTAGTTAAATGGTTTGGTTGTAGGTAAACTAATAAAAATAAATTTTTGAATATAGCTCCTGGTATAAAAGACATTTTGAAGTGGGAAAAAAGTTGAAATTACAATGTACTATTGCAGAGTAAAAGCCACTACTTATAGGAGATCCTATTAGGAAATAGCTAAAGAACAATGTATTTATGCAATTCTTGGTTCTCATGGGTTAATAGCCTAAGATACCACATTTGACTTAATATACAAATTAACAATTCCTCTCTTGAGGTTTCTCTTGGGGGAAATAAATAGGCAAAGGGAAAGATAACTAGCAGCAATGACTAAAATCAACAAAATTACTTCCAGATAAGGTTCAGCATGCAATCAGATATCTGCCTTTAGTGCCTAGACAGACCCTGCTAATAAATGTTTCCTCTCTACCTCGCACAAACAGGGAGCATGATGCAATGTTAAGTAGCAAAGTTACTGCAGTGTACTTTGTGTGAGAAAAAAAAAAAAGTCTGCTCTAAACATCTGGCCTCCTAGGAAGACCTCTATTTACAACGTGCGTTTTGCTTGTTTGCTTTTAATAATGTTACAATAAAATATTAGAAGAAAAGCAAGAAAACTCTGGTCATATGTCTATCTTTTTTCACAAGGGGCCGAATGGCTAAGGAGAAAAAAACGGGAAGAGTCAAGAGCTCAGCGAGGTTCCAGGAAAGTCTTAGAAGCAGATGCAGGGTTTGGGAAGTGCCTCAGGGGTGGAGAATGCTTGCTGCTCTTGCAGACGACCCAGGATTGATTCCCAGCTCCCGTGTGGCAGTTAGTGACCATCTGAAGCTCCATTTCCACAGGATCCACCAATTCTCTCTTTTGGTCTCCGCAGGTACCAAGGAACTTGGTGAATAGACATACATGTATGCAAAAACACCCATTCACATAAATAAAATTAATAAGTCTGTAAAAATAAGTAAAGACAGTTGTGTGGGAACTAGCAGAAGAAAGTAGTATGAGAAAGGGGTACCAACATCGAGAGTGAGCCCTTTTAGAAAGCTAGGTAAACCGGACAGGGACTGTTAATAGAACCTCTTCTTTCCTCCCTGAAGAATGTAAAAGAACCACACCTTGGGTGCAAGGTATTAATATTAATGCACAAAGTGTTAATGTTAACCTTAACACTAGTGAAGGCACTTATGCAGAGTTTCCTTCTCTGCGTAGGGTATGTCAAGTACAGGCCTGACTATACATAGGAAAGTCAGACTACAGACATCTGCATAAACTTCTGAACATTTACACTCAATATGTTGTAAAAAAATTGAGTGTTCATTGGTTGATGCCTAGGTAACAAACAGTATGAGTGAATGTAACACTTTCATCATTTGTCCTCAAGAAATTTTCTTAACATTGGGAAACATATCATATCAATGACCCATAGGGGTTCTATAGGATTTGTCAGTGTACCCTAAAGAAGCTTATGTACCCTCTTTCCTGTGTACCTAGTACCAAGAGAACACAAAGCAGATTTGTTTCAGATGGAAATAGTCTTTAGGTTGCTTGAGTTTCTGCAAATGAAAACAAAGATGAAGTGCATTTCTATCTGAGGAAAATTATGCACAAGTGCAAGAATTTCGTTAAATCAGAATAAGAGTGGATCTAGGGAAAATGGGCTCAAAAACACAACAGAGATACCCCCATCTCTGCCTCACTCCCTCTCTGTCCCTCTGTTTCAGTCATTGGTGTCCTACTCTCTCTCCACACTCCCCTTTCCCCATAATAAATCTCCTTTACTCTGCCGAAGGTTTGGTTATGAGTCTTAGTATCTGCTTTGATACTCTGCTAGGTAGAATCTTTCAGAGGCCCTCTGTGGTAGGCTCCTGTCAAGGACCAAAAATATCTGGGTACAGGGGTCTTTTCTGAGACTGACACTCCACCAAGGACCATGTATGGCTATAACCTACAACCTCTGCTTAGATATAGCCCGTGGTAGCTCAGTAACCAATTGGTTTCCCATAGTAAGGGGAACAGGGACTATTTCTGACAGGAACTCAATGGCAGGCTCTTTGACCTCCCCACCCACCCAAGAGAGGAGCAGTCCTGCTAGGCCACAGAGGAGATCTTTGCCGCCAGTCCTGAAGATACCTGATAAAACAGGGTCAGATAAAAGGGGAGGAGGTCCTCCCCAATCAGTGGACTTGGAAAAGGGCAGAGAGGAGATGAGGGAGGGATGGAGGGAGGGTTTGGAAGGGAATGAGGGAGGGGGATACAGCTGGGATGCAGAATTAATAAAATGTAACCAATAATAAAAAAGAAAGAAAAATAAATAAATAAATCTACTTTATACCAGAAAAAGAGAAAGAGAGAGAGAGAGAGAGAGAGAGAGGCTGTAACTAGTTTGAAAGAATCAAACCTGCAGATCTTTGAATATAAAGTTCAAAGCAAAAGTTAAGATATTACATCTTAATTTCTAAATGATTATTATGATGGCAATACAAAGAAATAATTCCATTTGGAAAAGAAAGGATTAGAACCAGAGACTCTTGCAGCAAGCTATGGGGACTAAACTATAGTTGACAGACTCAGACTTTGACCTAAGCAAGTAACTAAACCATAGGCTTAAGTAATCTAATTCATTTGACAGATAAGTGGTAAGGATGGTGTTTAAAAGATTCACAGGTTCTATCATCACAAGCTACTTTACGGAATATAACAACACTAAACTAGAAAAAAATGTGAGGTTGGGGGAAAACAAGATAGCAGTCAAGTGAGATACCAGGCAAAGAACTGATAAACCTTTAGGTGTTCACAAATATGCAAGTAAAATGGGCTATTTTATGAGGCACTCTAATGATTGTTAGATTGATGGTTATTGCCTTAGGATAATGTCAGTAGTTTTAAATTAAAGTTAGATCTGAGCATAAATATTGTTATGTATGTGGAGTGGATAAGCCTAATAAAAGTTTTATTGCTTTCTATTAGATTATAAAATAACTATTAATAAAAAAAGGATGTGAAACTAAATGACAATATTTTTCTAGTCATGGCCATATAAGAAATTTTCAGAATTGGTCTAAAATTTAGACCCGGTGCTTACAACCCATTCATATAATTCCTGTGTGTGTGTGTGTGTGTGTGTGTGTGTGTGTGTGTGTGTGTGCCATTCCACATATGTTGATGTTAAAATGGACGAAGCTTCCAATTTTAAATGAGGCATAAAGAAGTATCAGAAATGCTAGAGCCATTGATCATTTAAGTTACATTGTCTTTCTAATTATTTAAACAAAATTATGAATGTTTTGAAACATTAAATAAATTGTTGAAGAGAAAAAGACCTTTACTGGTACATGTCCTAAACAACCTTCCTGGATCCTACATTATAAAGATTCACCTTTGCTTTGAACTCCATTTCTTTTTCTATTACACAGTAGGTAATAGGAAATACTTGCATATAATGAAGGGAGGAGATGGGGTGAGAAGTGTCTATATTTACTGGAATATTATTAATGCATTATCATCCCACAGAAATAGACCTACCTTATCATAATAATATACTCCAGAAAAAGTTTTATGCAAAAAATTAAATGCCTTGGCTTTTCAAAAACTGAGACTATGTCCTAAGGGAGACAGGCAGAGTTTCATTTTTACTAACCTTAGTTAATAAGTAGGATTTTTATGCATTGTTGGCACTACACATAATTGCTATATATAATTATAATATGTCCAACAATGCCTTCTTGTAGGTCACTGTGGTTATTACTATGGATCTAGATAATTAAAAGGGAATGAAAAATGGTTATAGCCCCAGAAGGGCAACTGTCGGTCTCTGGCTGAGTCTATGAAATGCTGGAATTGAAAATGCTTTACGCATCATCTGTGACCAATGTAAAAGCCCTTCCATAATTTTTAGCTGTGAGTTGACCAAAAAAAAGAGAGAGAACACTTTCTGAAAGATGGCAGCCACTTGACAAACCCAAAGTGACTATACAAACTTAGTTAGAGTTAACGAATGACACAGGTAAGGCCATAAAGACATAAAAAATAATGAAAATCCAATTTGCTAATTAGATGATGCATTTATTCATGGAATTTATTCAAAGAGTAAATAGCTCATTAAAATTAATGCTTGCATTTACTGTGCATTTATGTATATTTTCATTCTTAGAAATTAATGGTATAGTTACTACTGTATCTTTAGATAATGAAAACCTAACAAATACCTTAGTACTTGGAGACCAGATCTTAAAAACAATAGGATAAATCTCTATAATAATTGTCCTTCTAAGAAGATTTTTCTTTAAGTCAACTTCAGTAACTACAGGTGCTTTCTTTTTATAATTCGAATTTCAAATGCAGGCTTCACCCTAATACACTGGGGATTTTGAAGAGAGATAAACACAGTACTTATAGGATAAGCTTATTGTATAATTTTGAGATAGAAACTACACTCTATAGTTATATAAGGGACTTTATTTTCAAAGATAAATTGTAAATGTAACTTACAATCTCTTAAAAACATGCAACCTATAAGCAAAACACTAAAAGAAGGTAAGCCTTGTATTTCCTATTGGCTTTAAAAATCATGTTTCTACAAAGGCCAGTGTTTACAGGGACTTCCAGATGCCATATTTCTGGTGAAGGTATCAGGGCAATTCCTGGAATACTACTGACAGACACCCGACTGCTTGCCAAGTCACACACAGAGCTGTGCTCTGTCCACAGCACAGCTTGAAGTGTTCTAGCCCTGCCTAAGTCCCACGACAATCCTGAAGCTAGCATTCCCATGTTTGTAAACCTTCTTCGTCCTCAGTATTCCTCACGTGACTGAATGTTTACTCTAGTCTTCATTGGCTGAAGTCAAAATCCTGTTATCCTTGAAGTCTACATCTCTTTTATTCACATCCAGTCTATCATCTTGATAAAATAACAATTCTGGTCATTTGCTACTTTCTATAACACCATCACATTGAATCATAGAAACCTTTATAGCCCTCGAGAATTGTTGGAATCATTCCTATCTAGTATCATTTTCTACCCTTGACCACATTAGAAGCCTAATTTCCACACACCACAATTTGAAAGATCCTATTTTGACATGTCAACTTGTGTATCTTTTACTCAGAATTCTCAAATAGATTGCCAACATATAAGAAAAAGTGTTGGTCTCCTTGTGGAGCTCCTGTCCCAGGAGACCAACAAAGCCAAAAAATTCTGGGCCCGGGTGGCCTGTAGAGACTGATGCACCAACCAAAGACTATTCATGGAGAGGATCTAAACTCCCTGTTCAGATGTAGCCCCGTAGGCAGCTCAGTCTCCAAGTGAGTCCTCTAATAAGGAGAGCAGGGGCAGTCTCTTACATGAACTAGGTTGCCTGCTTTTTGATCACTTCCCTGTGGTGGTGTGGCCTTACCAGGCCACAGAGGAAGAGGATCCAGGCAGTCCTGATGAGACTTGATAAGCTATAGGCAGATGACAAGGGAGGAGGACTCCCCCTTTTCAGTGTACTAGGGGAATGGGATGGGGGGGGGAGAGACAGGAAGGATGGGACTGGGAGGAGATGGGAGAGGGGTCTACAATGGGGATACAAAGTGAATACATTGTAAAAACTAATAAAATAATAATAATAATAAATAGAAACCAACAAAGAAAATAAAATGTGTGTTTACTAATAATTTTGAAGGTCTGTGGGACTCTCCTTTGATTCTCATGTTCCTAACATGTCTTCATTAAATCTTGCAGCTCCCTTATTCTGTTTACACAGCATTCCTTGTTGTTCCTGGAATCTGTAGATACATCTCTGCCACAAGGATGTTCTGACTTCAGTTTTCTTTTTCATTCTTTGCACATCTCACTTCCTAGCATACTGCAGTCTCTTCTACATGCTGTCTTTTCAGAAAAGCCCTGGTCCATCTTTGATCCTGAAGCTATCCTGTACTACACTCTGCCCTATTTTATGTTCTCCTGTAGCACTTTTGGCCACCAAACATGTTTTATCAGCATTGGATTTTATATTTGGCTTACTGTGATCTCAAGTAAATGCCAGCTTCCTGCAACAGAATTCTCTCATAGTTAAATTTTCAGATTAGTTGAAGAGTTTTGCTGGATGAGGGTGTGACTATAAATATCATACACTATTTGTTACACTGAAAATCATTTAAAATAGACTAACTTATTTAATTTTTTATAAATCATAGAAAATCTAGAGGATAAGACTAGATGAAGCCTGGGGACTCTACAAACAGCTGACTCAGGAATCTTGGATCCCAGCTACCAGGGGACAGGCAGCCCCTTGGGTTTAGGCACATCCAGACTTCTTGCTCAGCAGGTATGAGACAGAATATTCCAATGGGATCATAAAAGAGGAAAGCGGATATCAACATCATCAGCATTGTTTTGCTTCACATGAACTAGGCAAATCTAGCAGTCTGGGTCTTTTCCTGAAATACTTTGAAATGACTCGCTCCCCAGGCACACAGTGAGCCACGGAAGAAAGAAAATATAATGGGGGCTGGAGAGTTAGCACAGCAGTTACCAGTGTTTGTTGCACAGTCATGCAAAGCAGAGTTCAGATCCCAGCATCTACAAAATAAGCCAGCTGTCCAAAATGCCAGTAACTTCAGCTCCAAAGGACCCAGTGCTCTTCTGGCCTTCATGTGCATACCAACCACACTCACGTATGTATATATACATTCATAAAGATACATATGCACAGAATACAGCTAAGTAAATAAAATAATCTTTGAAAATGTATTTAATAAATAACCACAATGAAAGCACTGGAGAATGAGCAGTAAAACCCTAGTGATACTTTGGGAGCACTGCCTTGGGAAGTGGGTGGCATTTAGGCTAAAGGTCTGAGTGAGGCAGATGAGAAAAACCTGAAATGTGAACACTGTCAGTAGAGTGAAAGTTTCATGTGACGGAGCAATAAATAGTGTCCACAGAATAAAGATGACTGGCATGTGTGGTCCTGGGGAGGGTAGGGGAGCACATGGCAAAGGAACGAGCTCATTTTCATCCTGTAGAGCCTGGAAGGTGCAGCATGCTTAAAGTAGGAGCTTTTATGACCAAATTTACATCTTAACACCTATTTAGCTCTTGTGAATAAATAAATTATTATGGAGTGTGATGGGATAAATTAGTAGCTTTTTGCAGCAGTATGGGTGATTACTAATACTGGTAGAGAGAGAAGGGGAAAATTTTAAGTCAGAGAACTATTCTCCCACAGGGGATCCAACGTGCTCCACCACTGAGCTACAACTTCATCCTTGAATGGGAGGTTTAACAGTAGAAATTGTAAAGTGGGGAAATGAAGAATCAAAATTATCGATGGGATTTTAGCTAGTATATACTTATACACGGTGGTTCTTTTGTGAAGGTGTTGGTTAGGAGAAGTCCAGGCTTCTGGAGGGGACATAAACTTCTTCTTTGGACATAAGAGTTGGAGAAACCTAGTCAATACTCGAGCTCAGGGGAAATGTCAGATATTACCCCTTGGAAACTATTGAGAGCCAGAGAATAGAAGATACCGTGTGAGAAGTGTACTTTTAAAAAGATGAATCTGGACTTAAAGGGCAGCCCTTTAACCAGGCATCTGAGCAAGAGGAGCAGTTCACTGGACAAGCTAAGAGGGGGGAGCATGGGAGTCAAGGGGAAATCCAGCACACATTAATAACAGCTGGAGTTTCAGGGGGAACACAGGGGTGGCCAGCTGTCTAAGCAGTAGAAATGGTGAAGAAAATGAAAAGCTATGAGAAAAAAATAAGTCACCATGTAGGTTACAAAAAGGTACTAGTGCCTCTGATAAAAGGAGATTCAGAAGAGGGAGGGGGTCTTGGTTGTCACCTTGTTGGGATTTTGAGGTGCCATGGTAACAAATGTCTAGGTGTGTCTTTGAGGGATTTTTAGATTCAGTACATTGAGTTGGAAGAATTCAATAAATGTGAGATAATATCCCAAGGGTTAGAAGAAAGCCAGCTGAACATAAGCATTCTCCTCCCTCTCTTCCTGACCTCTGATATCATGTGACCAACTGCCTCAAACTCCTTGCCCACCGTGATGGATTGTACTCTCAAATGTGAGCCAAAAAGTCAACCTTCCTCTCTTACATTGTTTAACTAGAGGTTGTTCTTTCTTGTCGTGACAACGCCAGTGTGAGCAAGAACAAATGAGACGGTGATTCACCTGCATTTCTGACATGTTTCTCCTGAGAAAGAAGGGCACTGGAACAGAACGTGGGTAGGACCTAGTTCTCTAGACAAAGGGGGAGTGTTCAACTGATATCCTTTGCTTAAGGGCATTGTTTAGGTAAATAGGCACCATTCAGACATCCTGGAAGAGTTATAGAAATACATATACCTAAATTAGAGTTTTAAAATCCTCTTAATTAATCTAAGTTAAAACCCTTCTCGTTCTTTGACCTATGAAATTGCACTACATTAAAATGCAAATTAGCAAGACATTAAAATTTTTTAAATTATCTGGATTTTAATATATGATTTTATTGTGACCTTGTTTTAAAAAACTAGCAAAATATTTTGATATATCTTTTTTCCTAGAAAAAGCATACATAATTAGCATTTTCTGCACTTACACACAATCTAATTAACTATTTTAATATTCAACTGTAATGCAATTATCCTAGGTCATGATTCTCAAGAGGAAAAACAGGATTTGGGCCTAAATCATAGGTTATATGGTTTTTATATTACTGGTAAATTGTTTGTATACCTCTAAAAATAAAGACTTTTTTCTTCAATATTTTTCTAAAATAATGTGTGGTTTATATATCGCATTCATCTTAAACTGTATCTGATTCAAGTCTTGACATTTTTATGATGTCTGAGTATCATGTGTGTGTCTGTCTGTCTATGTCTGCTAAAAACAGAGAGAAGATAACTTCTTACTGAAATATGATTAGAGAAAAATCTTCTCATTAGTTCTCAGTAAAACATTATTAGTAGTATTATTAGAATTTCTTTTCTTTCCAGTATCAATGGCCTTGCTGCTACCATTTTTATATTTTAGAGTTAAGAAACTTATAAACTACAGCTTCAGAGCATTCCCCACTGATATCAATTAACAAACAGGAAAATTATTTCTTGGTCACTGAGAAAAATGTTCTTTCCTAAAGAAGCATAGAATCAAATCGATAAACATTTTACTCAAGTATTGAACCTGGTGCTTCGTGCATGCTTGTCAACTGCTCTAAAATATAGCTACATCCCGAGTCCTTGAGAACTGTTTTAATTTTTTATTTTATGGTGTGGGTGTACAGCTGTGAGTGTGCACACATGCGCCCCCACACACGTTTAGACAGGTGTAGGTGTCCTCATTTATGTGCCATCACACTCCACTTTATTCCCTGAGGAAAGGTCTCTCGCTGAAACTGGAACTAGGCTGGTGGCAAGTCACAACACTCTCCTTATCTCTGTACACCACAGTCCTGGGTTTACAGGAACCTGCTCACAGCCAGCTTTTACCTGGACGCTGAGAATCTGAACTCTGGTATCACACCTTTTTAACTTTTTTACTTTTTATTTGTTTGTTTGTTTGTTTGTTGTGCATGTGTTCACCTCTGTGAGCAAACACACTAGTGGGGGCTAAAGGATGATGTAGGATCTTCAAACCTGGAGTTAGATGTGTTTCCAGGGTGCCAGCTGGTTAAGTGTGCCCTGGGGTCTGAACTCTGGTTCTCAGAATTCCACAGGCAGCACTCTTGAGCACTGATCCATGTCTCCAGTTTTCCGTCCCAAGGAAATGAAGAGAAACAATAAATCTTACTTCGTAATTTTGTACCATGGCCACTTAATGACTGATAGTTCAAATCAGAATACACAGGACAAACTGATAAAACAAAATATGTGGGAGCCACACAAACACATAGCAAGGAAGAAATGGCGGGACCAGGAGCAGAAACGATCAGACTGCCAATAAAGAAGACAACTCCTGAAGGAGTAGTCCCAAGGCAGCAACTTAAGCTAGGCTGCCCTTACACTAAACACCATTCTTTCTACTGGTTCACCTTTCCACTGCCTAAGCCATAAAGATAGACCCTCCTCTCCTAATAAAATTACTAGCAGAGATGGTGAAATTCCTCCCTGGGCTGCACTAGTGGTTATGGGGCAGCTGTCTTTGCAGAGGCTAGAATAAAAGGAAGCTGAAATCCGGATTCTTGTTTCTGACAAAAGACAGCATTTCCCTCTTTTTTTTTTTTCCTTCCTTGAATAAAGGCTTTTCCCTTGACTTCCACTCATTTTCTTAAATGACCAGCTCCTTCTCTCTGTAAACGGGCCAGCTGTGCTGACTACGTCCAATTGCTGGAGCTTGGCTCTCATGCCCAACAGCTACACCACAGCCAAAGCAGGTGACCATGAAGAGTCAAACAGTTTACTACCTAACGTCTCTGTAAGCCAAGGTTTGCTACTGTAATGTAATTAACTATTAATTTAGGAGACAAAATATGAGTATGTGAAGCAGAATTGCTATCCATGCGAACTAAATTAACATGAAAAGATGGGAAAATCATCCTCTGAGAGCCTGAAATTCTCATTTAGATTAAATAAGCCACAAATTAAAATTGTCAATGGTAATAGTCTGGCTATTGCCAAGGCTACTGGTTGCTCTCCACAAACTGATGGTTTTCTTTCTTTTTCTTTTTCCTTTTTTAAAAATTTTTATTAATTACAGTTTATTCTCTTTGTATCCCAGCTGTAGCCCCCTTCCTCATCCCCTTCCCAAACCACCCTCCCTCTCTCTTCTCCTATGCCCCTCCCCCAGTCTAAGGATAGAGGAGGTCTTCCTCCCCTTCGATCTGACCCTAGTCTATCAGGACTGGCTTCTTTGTCTTCCTCTGTAGACTGGTAAGGCTGCTCTCCCCCTCAGGGGGAGGTGATCAAAGAGCCAGCCACTGAGTTCATGTCAGAGATGGTCACTGTTCCTATTATTGGGGAACCTTCTTGGACACTGAGCTGCCATGGGCTATTTCTGTGCAAGGGTTCTAAGTTACCTCCATGCATGGTCCTTGTTTGGAGTATCAGTATCAGATTATTGCTGAAGATAATGCTTACACAATTCACCAAACATGGAAAAGTGGAGCCTCTACACCTATGGACTAGTTTTCACAGTCCTGGAAGGTACTCTACAGGCTACCAAAGGAAAAAAGTAAATACCAACCCAGCTATAAAGCCCTCAATCTACAGTTGTGAGCTGCCTGAAAAATTTGGTGGTGCAATGGTTACACAAAGTCTGTAGGAGTAACCAGCCAATACCTGATTTGAATTAAGGCTCACTTAGGAGATGAAACCGTACCTGACACTACTTGGATCGCCAAGAACCTGAGACTATATATAACATGAACACAGGGGAAAACCAAATACTACTGTTCTGCTAAAGGAATAACAATAACATGGCTCCAAATGCCATTCCGCTTTATTCATAGATCACTGTCTGCCCTCTTGAACCAGATGGGGACAAATACAAAGACCCACAACTGGACAATGTGCAGAAAGTAAGAGATCTTGGAACACTCAGCTCTAAACTGGATGTATGTATCAAACCCTTCCCTTCAGGCCTCAGAGAACTGTATGGAAGAAGAGGCAGAAAGAGTCTAAGAGCCAGAAAGGATGGAGAACACCAAGGAAATAAAAGTTTTCTGAACCAGCCAGGCAGAAGCACATATGAACTGCAGAGACCGTGAGCATGCACCGGACCTGTGTGACTCTGCATTAAATGAGGTCCTAGAGCTGAAGGAGTAGAGGCAAACCCCCATCCCTAACCCAGAAGCAATCTCCAATTGATAATCTCTTGCAAATGAAAAATCAGTCTTCTCTAAGGTAGTATCACTGGAGAAAGAAACCACTCTTCAGGCTAGGCTGCATGCCCAGGATTAGATGACTAAACAAACACACATGGTCGCACTCTTCAGTATGAATTAAGGTATGAATTTTATGATTCCCTACAAATATTAACAGACATTTATTGACCTTTGTGTTTTGGTCATGTCACGAAAATCATATTTACTATCCCCTTAAGTGAAACATCATATATAACATTCTTGTTCCTAAGATATAATAAAATTGTATTTATACTCATATGAATATATATTGCATACCATAATATCATCAAAATCCAAGGAGATATTTCAAATGGAAAAAAGAAAAACTAAAGGTTAAAAGATATGTTGTTACAAAAAGACATCAGTCTTTCTGAAGAAGTTTATGAACAATTACATGGGTTTTTTCTTGTAATTTTTACCCAAATGATAGATTCTTGAAATAAAATTGTATGTACTTTACATTATATTTAAAAACTCAAGAATGCAATGCTATTTGCTTAAACTATAATTGACATCTATGATTATCAACAAAAACTATTTACTGAAATTTAAGGTTTCCACAAACTTTAGTTTTATATTTACAAATTACTGACAGAAATATTTTTCTCAAAAAATCTTAACCCTATCAATGTCAAAAGATATAAAAGAAATAAAATTTCTATAAATATAAATGTTCATATTCATAAAGCAATTGTATTTTAAAGAATGCAATATAATGTTTACTTTAAATCAATGTTCCTACAGTTTATAGAATTATGACTTTAGAAAGAATGAATTAAAAATTATATTACTAGAAATGTACACTACTAGAATCAATAAAACAAATGAAATTCATAGTTTTCTCTGATCTCAGGTTTAAAGAGAGTTTAAGAAAACTCTCTTAAAACAATGTGTGTTGTTTTAAATTGGAACCTCAGCAATAATACTTACAATAATACGCTTAGTCTGCACTGCCACCAAGTGCCTAAAACAATTAATTTAAACAATGTTGCAGCAGCTATAAGTAGATCCTTTTTTCTGCAAATAGTTATTTGCAAGGAGTGAGAGCAAATCACATAAGCTATGAACGATTAAAAGAGCACTACAGTTTAGGCAGTACAAATGAGATCTCAAAAGCATTAACAAAACTTTAAGAGTCCTACCAGGTCACGGGAAGATCATGAAGTCTAAAAATATTGTTTAGCTTGTAGTCGAATTTTGATGGACCAATGTTTTCATCAGACACATTCAGGTCGGCATCTGGTTGCATATTTGTGGGAAATTCTGAATCCTGGGGAGAGGGGAAACATGACGAAAAAATGTCCGTTAAATATCTAAACTCATACACATTAATACTGTCTTACTTAACATTAAATTCTAACAAAAAATATCATTATACATAACTCTTACCATCAAGTCCTCATATGCCACTGCAATTTTGAGAAACTATGCAAGAAAGATAAATTATAAAATAAGGCACCCATTTGTTTTGATAGCTGCCTTTAGCTCTAAGTTGCATGCATATTAGAAATTACTTGAAAGCCTTCCCTCTATGGATGATGGTGAAGTACAATTTAATGTCTTATATGATTTGTCAATTGTCATTTTTGATAATCACTCAACTCTAACATCAATTTTATTTCAGCAATCAAAGCCTTAGGATTCATGTGCCACATTTGTCCTCTGTAAATGATATGCCTACAAATATGCTCACCGGATAGCAAAATGACTCTTGCTAACTGGTTAATTATGGTTTTATTACTTACACCCAAGGAAACAGGACTAATTTAAAGTTATTTGCTTTTATTTGTTAGGTAACCCTCTTCCCACCAAGCATATTCTACAAGAAAAGAATCTATCCTTGGTGAAGACATGTTAAAGATAGGCATGCAAAATCCTTAATGACTTATACAGAAACTTTTTAAATCTATAAACACACCAAAGGAAATAATTCAATAGTATTTATTTCCTAAAATTGTCATTAGAAATGGAGAGGCATATTTATTTTTGGCACCCAGTCATTTCTTTAAATCATATTTCTTAAAGCAACATTCTTCCAAATGATATTCTTGACATAGGAAATCTGTCAACGAACAAAACCAATAACAATCCATGCCCGCATAGATGTTACATGCTAATGAAGTCCTTATATCCTCAGAGCTGAAAAATATTAACCAACTTCTAAGGTGGGATTGTTTTCTGAATTATACAGTAATTCTGTGTTACTGTAGAACACATTCTGTATTGCTATAGAACAATTCACATACTTTATAATAATTATCGGAAACAAACACTAGCCTCACATAACATTTTGGGTTAATTATTTAATTTCTTCCTCCTGGTGTCTACAAAGTCAGGACCATGATTTCCTTTCTTTTTGAAAATGATTCTGTTGTTTTCTTTTTTAGTGAAAAACATTATGCAATGTATTTTGTTTGGTATTTTGTTTGGCTGGTTGTTTTTGGTGGGGGTGTGTGTGACCTTGACTGTCCTAAACTCACTTTGTAGACAAGACTGGCCTCAAACTCACGGTGATCCACCTGTCTCTGACCCTATGAGTGCTGGGATTAAAGTTGTATGCCACCACGCCCAGCTGCAATATATTCTGGTCATGTTGTCCACTCCCCAATTCCTGTAAGATTCTCACCATCTCCTTACTCACCCAACTTTGTGTTCTCCATTCCCCTCAAAACAAGAACACATACTGCCATTCGGTGACTCCATTTACATGACTTTAACATTTGAGTATGTGTTAGAAAGCATTTACAACAGTAAGTTTCCATATGGTCTTTCACAAGGCCTTTACTATTAGCCGTCCTTCTCCATAACTCCTCCTTTTAACCCTCGCCTCCATTTCCCTTTATTATTTAATCCTCCTACTCTAGTTTTGCCTTTATCTCTCCATACATCACTACATACTTTCCTCCCTTCTTTGGGAGAGCCTTTCCTTTCCTGAGTACCTAAGTCCTAACCTCCAAGCTTATTCAAATTATAGACTACATATAGAAAACTTAAAAGCTAAAATATACACATAAGAAAAAAAACATACAATATTCATCTTTCTTTGAAGGTATGGGTTACCTCTTTCAGGATGATTTTGTTCTAGCTATATCTGTTTACTTGTGAATTTCATTTTTCTTAACAGCCTAACAATATTCCACTATATAAATAACCATATTTTCACTATTCATTCATCAGTTGATGGACATCTAGGCTGTTTCCGATTTCCAGTTCTTATGAATAGAGCAGCAATGAAAATGGATGAGTGAGTTCTCTGTGTAGGATGTAGACTTCTTTGAATATATGCCCAATAATGATATAGCTAGTTCTTGCGCCACATTGATTCCCAGCTTTCTGAAGAACTGTCACACTGATTTTCATAGCGGCTTTATAAGTTTGCATTCTGACCAGCAATGAATAAGTGTTTCCCTTTCTCCCCATCCTCGACAGCAGCAGCTGTCATTTGTTTTATTGATCTTGGTCATTCTGGCAGGTGTGAAATGAAATCTCAAAGTAATCATTTCATTTCCCTGATGGCTAAGGATATTGAACACGTGTCTGTTTCTCAGCCATTTGAGTTTCATCTGTTAAGAAATCTCTGCTTAGGTTCTTATCCACATATTAAAATTAGACTGTTTTCTTGATGTTCATTTCTTTTGTTCTTTATATTTTTAGATGCTAATTGTCTATCAGATGTATAACTGGTAAATGTATTTCCCAGTAGGCTGCTACTTTACCTGAGTGATGGTGTTCTTTGCCATACAGAATCATTTTAGCTTCATGATGTCTCATTTATTAGTGTGTCTAAGTGTCTGTACTATCATTGTCCTGTTCAAAAGTTCTTTCCTGTGCCAATGAGTTCAAATCTATTGGCTACTTTCTCAACCAGATTCAGAGTACGTGGTCTTAGGTTTGTAACTGTTCTATTTGGAGCTAACTTTCATGTAAGGTGATATATGAGGATCTATTTTCATTCTTCTCCATGGAGCCACCAATTTTGACCGCAACAATTTATTGAGTATGTTGTCTTTTTTCTAATGTGTATTTTAGGCTTCTTTGTCAAAAATCAGGTGTCCATAGGTATATGGACTTACGTCTGGGTTTTCAATTTGATTCAGGGACCTAATTCAACTTTAATTCCAGAAACAAAAGCTATTAACCAACATTTGCCTTTTATTGCCATTACAATTCTGTTTTCATCATTATTGCTCTGTAATATGACATGAAATCTGGGGTGGCGTTTTCTATAATAATAATAATAATAATAATAAAAACAGCTTTATTATTCAGGATTGTTTTAGCTTCCTGTGCTTTTTGTATTTATATAAAAAGTTTACAAATGTATATTTAAGTTTCTGTAAAGCATTGTGTTGGAATTTTGATGGGGATTACATTAAATTTATAGGTCAGTTTTGGTAGAATGGCCACTCTCAAATGATTTATCTTACCTATACATGAACATACGAAATCTTCCTATCTTTTGGCATCTCCTTTTATATGTGAAATCATATCTCTGCAAATAAAATACTTTGACTTCTTCCTCTCCTATTTATATCTGTACTGATCTCCTTCAGTTGACTTATTGCTCTAGTTAAGACTCCTTGCTCTATTGAATGGGTATAGAGGATGTCCTATTGTTCCTGATTTTAACGGAAATACTTTGTGTTTCTCTATGTGTAGGTTGATGACAGCTGTAGTCATGTTGTAAATTGCCTTTATTATGTTGAGGTATGTCCTTTGTGTGCACAACCTTTTTTTAAAGACTTTATTTCTTTATTTTTGAATGCTCTATGTGCTTGAACACTCCCACATGCCAGAAGAGGACAGTAGAGAGTATAGATGGTTGTGAGCCACCATGTGGTTGCTGGGAATTGAACTTAGGATGTCTGGAAGAGCAGACACAGCCCTTAACCTCTGACTCATCTCTCCAGCCCATCAGAAAGGAATGCTGAGTTTTGTCAAAGGCCTTTTCTCCCTCTAATGAGATGATCATGCAGTTTTTGTCAGACAGTGTGCTTTATTTGTTGGATTAAGTTTACCAATTTATGTATGTTGAACAATACTTGATCACTGTGATGAACAAACGTGATCATGGTGTTATTGGATGTAGTTCATGTAGTTCTCCTCCTGCCTGGGGGGCTGTCTCCCATCAGCCCACAAAGTCCGAAGAAGCATGAGACAAGGCACAAGGCTGGAAAGGCTGGTGAGCACTGTATGCCAATCAAACACCCCAGAACCCACTTCAGGGAGCTGGTTCAACTTTATTTCCAGCGAACACACACTATACACCCCTTGGGGAGTGGGTGGGAGCTCCAGGGATAGGTGTATATAATTGGTTGGAACTAGGCACTTCAAGAATGCTTGATGAGAACCAGTGCACAGCACCTGGTTATCCTATAGGCACAGGAGGGGAGAACTAGCAGGGAGCTGTGTCAAAGGCAATATATCAAATGTGGTTAGGGGAATCTATGTATAGAGATACTCTCCAGATGAAGTCAGGCAGAAAGCAAGAGCCCCTGCTGGGGAGAAGGAGTCCTGCACTCCTTCTTTAGCTCAGGGTGTTTGTTGGACTGGCTGAGCTTAGACTGGCTACCCAGACTGAAAGGACTGCAACCTCAAGCAGCAGGGTCCTTCCAAAAACTGAATTCTGTTTACAAGTATCTTATGTAAATTTTCTGCATCTAAGATCATAAGGAATGCCAGTCTACAATTTTCACTTCTGAGGAATCTTTTGTGTGTGGTTTTGGTATCTATAAAAGAGTTAAAAATGTTTCTTTAGTTTATGTTTTCAGAAGAATTTGAGGAATATTGGTGTTGTTTCTTCTTTGAAAGTTTGGTAAAATTCTGTGCTAAATCCATCTAGTCCTCGGCATTTTCTAGAGGGAGACAGAGACACTTGTAACTCCTGTTTCTATTTCATTAGGTGTTATGCACCTCTTTAAATTGCTTGTTTGATCTTTATTTAACTTTGTTGGTTTTTTTTCATTCTCTTTATACATCTCTCATACAACTATAATCTCCCCTTTTCCCCCCTCCTTCCCCTCCTAATCACTCCCTTCCCTTCCCTCCCCCCAGATCCAATGTTCCTCATTTCCTTTCAGACAAAAAAAAAAAAAAGGCTGGCCTCCCTGTGATATCAACCCAACACAGCATAACAACATGCAATAAGACCCACATATCAAGACTGGATGAGGCGAGTCAACGGGGAGAAAAAATTCCACAAGCAAGCAAAAGAGTCAGAGACACTCCCACTGTTAAGAGTCCAACAAACACCCTGAGCTAAACAATCACAGCATGGATGCAGAGAGCCCACTGCAGACCTATGCAGACTTTGTGATTGCCTCAGTCTCTGTGAGCCCCTATGAGCTCTGCTTATACTCTGTGGGCCATGTTCTCCTGATGCCCTCAACTCCTTGGGCTCCTATAATCCTTCCTTCTCCTGTTCTTCTGGGTTCCCCAAGCTCGGTCCAATGATCGGCTATTGGTCTCTGTTATCTGTTCCCATCACCAGAAGCCTCTGATGACGACTGGGTGAGGCACTGATTAATGGGTATAGCAGAATATCATTAGGAATAATTTCATTGACTTTTTTGTCAAATGTGTTTGCTTCTACCATAGGTCTTTGAGTCTTCCAGGCAGTGTTGGGCATGGCTTCCTTTCTTGCCTTGGTCTTCAAGTTAGAGAAGCCAATAGTTGGTCACTCGCACAAGTTCTGAGCCACCATTGCCCCAGTGCATCTGGCAGACAGGACAGGTTGAGGGTTGTCCATTTTGTGGCTTGGTTAGTGTCCTAGTCCCACAACTAGGAGCCTAGCCTGGTTAGGTCCAGTCCAGACTCCATATTTTACATTACTAGAATACTAAAAACCTCATCCATTCATTTTGGGAACACACATTTTTTTGTGTGTCCTTATGATTCTCTGCATTTCTTCAGTGTCTACCTTAATGGCTCCCTTTTCATCTCTAATTTCACTAATTTGGATCTTTTCTCTCTGTCTTTAGTTAATTTGATAAAAGTTTACACAGCTTGTGGATTTTTCAATGAACCATCTTTTCATTTCATTGATTCTTGTATTGTTTTCTATTTCATTGATCTCTACCCTGAATTTGATTATTTTTCTGCCATCCATTCTTTGGGGGCACTTTTTCTTCCTATTGTTCTATAAAGCCTTTGAGCATATTGCTAAGATACTAACATGAGATCCCTCCAGTTTTTTAATGAAGGCACTTAAAGCTATGAACTTGCCTCATATAACTACTGCCACTGTGTCCCATAGGTATGATATGTTGGGTTTTCATTTTCCTTCCATTCTAAAACATGTTAATTTCCTTTTTCATTACTGTCTTGCCCCATTTACATTCAGCAGTGAGTTGTTATGTTTCTGTGAGTTTTCATACTTTTTGATATTTCTGTTGTTGTTGTTATCTACCTTTAATACATTGTGGTCAGACAAGATGCAAAGTATTATTTCAATTTTCTTTTATCTGTTGAGTTGGTTTGTGTTTTAGTACATGCTCCATTTTGAAAAAAGTTCCATGAGCTTCTGAGAAGAAAGTATATCCTTTTGTGTTTGGGTGAAATGTTTGGTAGGTACCAGCTAGATTCATTTGACTTTATGACTTTACTTAACGCCAGCATTTCTCTGTTTAGTTTTTGTCTGCATGACCTGTCTGTTGATGGGAGTGGAGTATTGAAGTCCCCTATTCTTACTGAATGAGAGGGAAAATAATTTCTTATTCATCCTGAAGTTTCATGTAACACTATCACAGTCACATTTTCATGTGACACATCAGTCAATTTTGTAAAAATTATAAATGCCCATAATTAATATAATATTCAATTATTTTTGTCTCTGTTGTGGTATCCAATGTTAACAGCTTTCTCTCTCTAAAACTGTACAGCATTGATTATTTTTCTTAAAGCACAAGCACAAAGAAGTATAAATAATACAAGTTAAGCAAATATTTGGCAAAAACATAAAAGCTCATCACAGATATCCCTTCAGAAATATGATACCAATTAATACTTGTATCCATTATATAGTAAGTACTGAGTTAACAACGTAAATACACACACACACACACACACACGAATAGTACTGTGTTAGCAATGTTAACAATGTAAGTACACACACATGCACACACAAAAATCTCCATGCCTTGAAAGCACTCGTATGTGTCACTTTCATAAGCATTGTTATTAAACTATACACAGATAACAAAATCCAGCGTTTAATAAAATGTTACCAAGTCCTGTTACCTGTTTCTAAGCACAGAAGTGAGAAAATATACCAATAACTAAGAAGCTACTTGAAAGAAGATTTATAACAACAACAAAAAAATAAAAATAAACAAGGCAAGACCTAGTGATAGTAATGCTGTGTCAACATGCATGCACTGACAGAGACAAACACAAGAGTCCTGTCACCTAGCCAGCATTCCAGGAGACAGCGGCCAACAAAGGTCAGGCAGAACCACTCGGGTCAACGCAATATAAATAAAAAAAGAATGCACAGAGGATAGAGGAAGGAACTAAAGCTCTAAACTGTCCCTTCAAGCTACCTAACCATCACCATCCCCCTCCCCCTTTTTTTTAAACCGACAAGGTACAACTGCAAAGCAAGCTGAACTCTCAGAGGTATGTTTCAATAATCTAGCGGTTCTCAACTCTGTGACTTGAAATCCTCTCACAGCTTTAAAAAAATACCACAATCACTGGTCCCATCCCAGACTAAAATAAACAACAATTTCTGAGAGGGAGGCTCCCTATATGAAGCATAACTCTGTCCTGAACATCAGGCTACAACATGTGCAGAAATGTGTTTGGGCCAGTGGCTTAAGACATTTTATGGGATGCTTTATCAACTATACATTATGACCAAACTCTTCCCTAGTTTAGAGGCTGTTGTGAGTGATAAGTGACATATTCCTAGTAAAGCAGGCATCATGTGCTTGGTACTTAGCATGTCATGAATAAACATTCATTGGCTCTGTGGCTGTTTTTATTATATCTATCGTTAGTGATCCATGGTAATTCCATCTGGTGAATGAATTCATTTTGAATACTTTCACATTCTATTATAAATTATTCCACATTGATCATATTAGAGGTTCATTATTCTCTTGGGTATTGATGGAAGCAGCCTTTAGAATGCTGTCACTATTTAGAATCTCAGTCCCACAGCAATTAACCGCTGACCATCTCTGTTTGTACCAAAGCGATGATAATATAGGTTTGCACCTCATGGTCCAGCTATGATTAAATATAGTTGTGCTCTTTGTTTTCAAAGGTTGGAATTCATGTTACTTCTTTCTCTATATATCTGGATGTTTCAGGGATCACATGTATCTAACTATGTGTGCAAACAAAGCTATCTTTTGTGTGTGTGTGTGTGAGTCCCTGTACCCCTAAGCTTCTGCCAGGCCACAGGTGAGGCCAGACCACTTAGCACAGGTCTTTCTTCTTTTGTTACATTATTCTTTTCTTACCATGGAACTGATGTTCAAGGGAATTACTCTCAAGCGATGTTGAGCTCTAAGCTCAAATCCAGATAACCTTTCAGTGTCTAGCCCATGTGAAACACTATACTAAATGTGAGGCCACAAGTGAATACATTTGTTCTATTCCAGAGTCACATTTCTAAAAGAAAATGATATAAATTAAAACAATTTCAATCAATAAAGTGCTCACTGTCCAAGATTGGTAACCAGTGTTTGATCCTTAGAACCCATGAATAAAAGTCACGTTTGGTGGTAGATGCTTGTAACCCCAGCACTGAGGAGGCAGAGACAGGCAGATCTGAGCTCCCTGGGTGGCCAGAATAGACCCATGAGTCTCCTGGACAATGAGAGGCCTAGTCAATAAAAATAAGACCTTGTCAATAAAAACAGGTTGATGGAACCTCTGTTTTGTTTTTTTCTTGTTGCTGTGATAAAATAAGGACATTTGCTCAACCATGTTTGTAGCAGCTTTATTTGTAATAGCCAGAAGCTGGAAACAGCCCAGATGGCCCTCAACTGAAGAATGGATGCAGAAATTGTGGCACATCTATACAATGGAGTATTACTAAGCAATGAAAAATAAGAAAATCATGAAATTTGCAGGTAAATGACAAAATCAAATTAATGGAGAAAATATTTAATTAGGCTCAAAACTCAAGGGTATAGTCCAATATGGTAGAAAAGTCAAAGCAACGAGATCTTCAAGGTAGGATTGCATTTACAATCAGGAACCAGAGAACAACACTGATATATAGTTCCCTTTACCCACTTCCATATTCCAGAATTCCATCCACGGAATGCTGACACCACAGTAAGGAGGCCTCCCTATCTCAGCATAATTATGATAATGTCCTGCATACATATCCAGTGGACCGTATCCCAGGTGAATATAGATATGTCAAGTTATCAATTAACACTAAACTTCACTGATCTGGCCTGAAGAGCAAGACTCAAGGTGGTACACTAACCTCTTACTTGTATTACATACATGTATGCACACCAGCACACATGTGCATCTATACACATACACAAAAAAGTGTAATATTTAAAAGCCTGAGGAGAAATATGTAAAGTGTATTAAGATGAAGAGATAAGTAATAAAAATGTCAGAACAGAGAGCATATGTTTATCATTAGTTCAGATATCATACTCTCAGAGTTAGATCGGAGTTGATGTGATTTTTATTAATGGTACATATTATTATGTTGATAGGATAAAATGATGGATGGGTAGATATATAAATGGGTGGGTAGGTAGATATAAGTCAAATGAAAGATGAAATAATGATTAAGATTTATTACTACAGATGGTTACAACTGATAAATAATAAACTTAAACTTCATATATACAGTGAGAAAACTGAAGATACAATATAAGGAATTTTCCTTAACTCTAGCATCAAGATAAAATACCTAGTAAAAGAGTAATGCCAAGATGAAAAACTCAAGTGACAACACATGCTGGAGAGGTTGTGGAGAAAGGGGAACCCTCCTCCACTGCAGGTGGGAATGTAAACTGGTACAACCACTCTGGAAAGCTATCTGGCGCTTTCTAAGACAATTAGGAATAGTGCTTCCTCAAGACCCAGCTATACCACTGCTAGGTATATACCCAAAGCTTGCTCAAGTACACAAAAGGGATACTTGTTCAACCATGTTTATAGCAGCTTTATTTGTAATAGCCAGAACCTGGAAACAACCCAGATGTCCATCAACGGAAGAATGGGTACAGAAATTATGGTATTTCTACACAATGGAATACTACTCAGCAATCAAAAAGGAGGAAATCATGAAATTTGCAGGCAAGTGGTGGGATCTAGAAAACATCATTCTGAGCGAAATATCCCAGAAGGAGAAAGACAAACATGGTATATACTCACTTATATAGACCTATAAGATATGATAAACATAATGAAATCTATACACCTAAAAAAGATAATCAAGAGAGCAGACATGGGGTAAGAGGATCAATCCTCGTTTAGAAAGACAGATGGGATGTGCATTGAATGCATGACAGGGGTCTACTGAGCGCATCTGAAAGCCTCTAACTAGCAGTGTTTTCAAAGCAAAGACTCATGACCAAACCTTTGGCAGAGTACAGGGAATCATAAGAAAGAAGGGGAGTTAGTCTGATGGGGAAAGGATAGGAGCTCCACAAAGACCAAAAGACCCTGGGCACAGGGTCTTTTCTGAAACTGACATTCAACCAAGGACCATGTATGGATATAACCTAGAACCTCCGCTCAGATGTAGCCTGTGGTAGCTCAGTAACCAATTGGTTTCCCAAAGTGAGGGGAACAAGGACTATTTCTAACAGGAACTCAATGAAGATACCTGATAAAACAGGATCAGATGAATGGGGGGAGGACCCCCCCTATCAGTGGACTTGGAAAGGGGCACAGTGGTGATGAGGGAGGGAGGGAGGGACTGGGAGGGAATGAGGGTTCGGGGCACGGCTGGGATACAGAATTAATAAAATGTAACTGATAAAAATAAAAAATAAATAAATTTAAAAAAAAGAGTAATGCAAAATTTTTCAACTATATTTTGTTCATAGATAATATAAAATACATTTTATTAGCTGGAACACTTTGTGGACTCAAAGTCTGGCTTTGTCATACATCTCATGAAAATTAATATGAAAATTTAATTCAAGTCAAACCAAATTTTTAACATAAATTTGAGGCTTCTCTCTTATAAGTGTTGTGTTTAACAATCAGTCATGTTGGAAAATGGTAGATCATTGGTCATTTATATGAATTTTTAAAAATTCAACATTAAAAGATTAATGCTTAAAGGTATAATTTATTAAAAAAGAACTAAATTGAAATAAATTTTAATGAGACAGTTCTTTTCTTTTATTAATTCCCGCTAGAAAGATATTTACCAGAGGTGAAAAGTTCTGCTGAGGTTTCTGTGTCCTCATTATTTCCTTCATCACTCAGCTGGACCATTACCTGCTGGTAAACCTCAGACATCACTACCTAAGAATGACTGACAGCTGACATTATCAGCAAGACTTGTTTGAGATAATTGACATTCACAAGCAAAGTTTGAAAATTACAGTGAGTCAGGAAAAACATTACATATATATTTGTTTGCTTTCTTGACCTTTATTTTGTTTAAGGCTTTAGATTTTAGGAAAAAAAACAACGCATTTTCAAAATGCTATTTTCCCAAATGCAAACATTTTGTATTTAGTGCTACTAAAATAATCGGTATTTAAACTTTTTACTATATGTAGCACAAAATAAGGTGGTTTTAATATATTCTAAAGCTAGCACCAAGAAATTCCTTATGCTGATTCATATCAAATTAGGCTCAGGAAAAAAAAAAAAAGGAACAGAAAAAAGTGAACATCCATAAACTATACTTGAAAACTGTACTGTTTCATTATATTTTAAACTGTATTTCTAGACTTAACTGCCTATTCATTCCATAAACTAACAGATTAAGGATCCAAGATCTCCTTGATTTACAAATGCAGTAAGTTTTGCTAGATGTACACTTAATATTGATAGCATTTTCATGAGATTATTATTTTAGGAAATGCTTTTGGCTAGAACTGACCTAGAGACTTCCTCCCAGCCCACTAGTTTTCATAATGCTGAAATGCACTCTTGCAAGTGGCTAAGGAGAGAAGGAGAAAAAGTATCGACGGTCCTACCAAGTTAGGAACCCCATAAACTACACTAGGGACCTGTCAGGCAGGGTGTGTCCACTTGTGCAATAGTTGTATGACTGCTGTAAGGCTAAACAACAGTTCTCTGGCTGGATTTGAGGGGAATAAAACCACATCAAGTACTGTAAACCAACTGGAAAGCCTATGTCAGAGGGAGCCATGGGTCCCAGGGAAGAACCTAACTCAGTTGATTAGGTGAGTTGACATAGTGCTAAGTTGCCTTCTAAATACAAATGCTTATACCCAGAGACGATTTTCACTTGATCTTAATCAGAGACTTAACGCTTTATAATGAACTGTGGTGAATGCAGATTTATGGCTGCACAAATTTCTGAGTGTAAGTACTTAGCTCTAAAAAAAGATGTTTACGTAATCTCCTCTAATGCTGAGGGCACATTGCAGAAGAAGGGCATAAAGAATTGAAGAGCAAGAAGAAGGAATGCACAATGTTGTTTGAAAAATTCACAGCCATTGTGTACATAAATGCTCAGCAACTGAGATGACTGAAGGAGGTGAACAAGAAGGAGATGAGGCCAGGCATGAATAAAGGAGGGATCACTACTGACCTATTTCCTCTGATAGCTTCAGGGGTAATGAGGTCGTTGCCTTCAGTTGTGTAGCCACCAGGCTTCATTGGATAATCCCTACTCACTGGTTACACTGATAACCCTGGTAAAACAACTTGGCCAAAATATAGAGCCTAGAGTCACAGATAAATCTGGGAAATAGACTGGTAGGGGGAAAGGCAGATGGATAAGGCTGGGAGTGAGGTAAGACTGAGGAATCAGAGTACAAAACAAAACAGTCAGGCCAGGTGGAGCACACCTGTGATCCCAGCACTCTGGTAGGCAGAGGCAGGCAGATATCTCTGAGTTCAAGGCCAGCCTGGTCTACAAAGTGAGTTCAGGACAGCCAAGGCTACCTGTCTCTAAAAACAAACAAACACACAAATCAGAATATATTTTATATATTATGAAATTGTCAAAAACTAACAATTAATTAAAATTTTTGGAATGTGCTTGAAGGCAGCACTCAAGTTGGCATCTGAGAATATTAACTTCTAAAGTTAAACAAGTGAGGAAGTAAGTGGATTTTTAACATAGATATCATGTTGAATAGTATTTGGAAACTGACTTCCATCAGTCAATGACAGTGCTTATCAACGTCAGTGGTTAACTCTCCTCTGGCTAAAGCACCAGAATTATTCAGAAACCTAGAGACTATAAATTCTCAATCCCACCTTGAACTTGTGAAGGTGAAGGCCCATGCCACACAATAACCTGCTTCCAACAGTTCTTTTGCCCGTTTTCCAGGACATTCTGGTGCTCCCCAAAGTTCAAGGATCTCTCTCATCAACAACCTAGATTTCAAAATTCAGCACACCTGACTAAAGAGATTTATAGGTCATATTTGTAAGAATATGGACCATGTAAAGAGAACCTGAGGAAAGAAAGAAAGTAGGCCATTCCATATCATAAATAAGCTCTAGAATATTAAAATGGTTATATTAATAAAAACGTAATACCACTGGATTTGAGTGAGTCACCGTGTCTTTCCATTTTAATATCACTAAAATAATGTAATAAAATATTAGTTACTCAAGAATTGAATTGAAAGAAGTCTCACTATTGTAGAGGGTTTCGGGCCTCAACTCTTACTTTTCACATACAACTATCTTCACAAGTCTAACTTTATTTAAGATTGTGAACTAGCTATCAAAGTGAGAATAAACAGGAAATACAGCAAGACCCTCCGTGTGTGTGTGTGTGTGTGTGTGTGTGTGTGTGTGTGTGTGCGCGTGCACATAGGCACTTAGTTTTAAAAGTTGCTATCACTTACTTAATGACCCACATACTGAGAGTCATTTGGAGAAAGACAGATTAAATAAAGCAGCAACATTCACAAAGCTGCACAAATGACCAATCAGTGAGGCTGGAATTTCACTTTGACCTGAAAACTTCACTTCCTCCTTGGCCCACAGCTCTAGAAACCAAGCCATAATTCTTGTCTCTAACTGGACCTCTGACTAATGGCTTGACTTCTACATCACCTCTACCCCACCTCAGGAGAATCATTTGACTCCTCTTACAGAAGAAATGTTAAGAGTCCGAGGTTGCTAAGAACGCGGTCCATTTGGCATCTTCCTGAACTGGAATAATCAACTTGTAAAGGGTTTGAGGATGAGAAGGAAGTAAAAGAGAGATAAGCATGATGACACTATGAGTCACTTTCATTACAGACCTATTACAGCCAGCAAATCACTTAACAGTCCTTTTTGTGTCCTTGGTTTTTTTTGGTTTTTGTTTGTTGTTTTTCAAAACAGGGCTTCTCTTTGTAGCTTTGGCTGTCCTGGACTCACTTTGTAGACCAGGCTGGCCTTGAACTCACAGAGATCTTCCCGTCTCTCCCTCCCTGGGTGCTGGGGTTACAGGTGTATGCCACTGCACCCTACCACTCCACTTTGTATACTCAGCAAATGTAAATTGTAACAGCGTAATACATTCCCTGATTTTATTGATGAACTAAGACCCTGAAAAATAAGGAACGGTGTGATGGCTCAGTCAGTAAAGTGCCTCTCTGGCCAACAAAAGGATCCGAGTTTGATTTCCAGCACTGATGTAAAAAAGGTGGGCATGGTGACACATTTCTCATGCTAGAGAAGTAGAAACAGGATGACTCCTGGGGACTCTTGACCAGCCAGTCTAGTGAGTTGGTGAGCTCATGTTCAATGATAGACTGTTTCTAAGTATAAGGCAGAGAGAAGTGTTGAGAGCTGGACTGATCAACTGAGGCCCTGAGGCCCTGAAATATGGCAAAGGAGAAGTTGTGCTTCAGATCCTGAGAAGCCAACTCTTCCTACCCTTTGGAGCTGTGGGGATGAGTCCCAAAGCTGCTGTGTGCTTGGTCTGTAATATTTTTGAGGTACACTGTATTCCTCTTGTGCAACAAGCTGGATTAGCCTCCTGCTGACTCTGTCCAATGTCTCCCCTGGAAACAGTATACAAGGTACTTCTACTTCCTAAGTTTACTTGGCAAGACAGCTTGTGGCAAACTTCCCAATCACAATGTTACCTACTCTGTCTTCTACCTCTTTGCCTTCTGATCTCCTGGTCCTCTTTTTCTCTGAAGAATGACTTGCTGGTCCAGATCAAAAAAGCAATTGAGAAAAACACCAAATGTTAATCTCTAGCCTCCACATACCACCCATATTTTTACATATACACACACAAGAAAAAGAAAACAAAAATCCACACACAGTAATTACAATAAGTACATATATACATACATATTTATATATACATTTTTATCTATCTACCTATATACATATATATGTATATATACATAAAATATATTTATACATATATGTATAATATATTATATATGTATTATATGTATTTATAAATATATGTATATTATATATTAATTAATATATATAGATATAGATATATAAACTTATTATATGCTTATAAAGAACCTCAAAAACTAACCAAATGACTCCAGTATCCTTTTCATTACACCATATTCTTTTTCCTCGGAACTTTTTATCAAAACTTGTTGTTTAAATTATATATATATTTTTTTAATTTTTTATTTAACTTTTATTAAATACACTTTATTCCTTTTGTATCCCCCCATAAGTCCCTCCCTCCTCCCCTCCCGGTCCCACCCTCCCCAGCTTTCTGCATGCATGCCTCTCCCCAAGTCCACTGATAGGGGAGGTCCTCCTCTTCTTCCTTCTGATCTTTTTTTTTTTTTTTTGTTCTTCTCAATGCAGTTTATTCAGGAACCTTGAACAATCTTCTGACCCTGGGGAAAGCCAGCCCACAGCTTAAAATAGCCTCTGGGTAGCCAACCCCAGCGTGCCTCGTGGGCAATGCAGATAGGTCCACATACATGGAAGCAAGCCAGATCCTCAGCCTTAGCCAAATATGGAGTTGTTTGTGACAGAGAGCACTCACCATCAGGAAGGTGGAAAGCGGAAACCAGCTCCATCTTTAAGGCGCGGTATTACGCAGCTCTCTACAGTTCCCCCTTTTTGTTTTAGACGCGTCAGGCAAGAGTAGAGGTCTGATCTCTGATATTAGAAATATATTGGGACTTTGTACCAATGTTCATTTAGGTGTCATCCACCCAAAGAGCATCAGACCCGTCCGATACCTTTTTCTCAGAGGCGGGACCTGGGGCATCAACCCTCATGCAATCAGATATGCTCTTCTCTGGGTTGAGAGCGGCTGACCCTGAGTGCAGTGCTTAGCCTCGCATCCTGAGTGTAACATTTTAGCTTTTTATGGTAGCAGACCATGCTTGGGGATACTGTCCTGCTTCAATGGCTGTAAAGGCCTCAATGATCATGGCTGCATTATACTGTTGTGAGACTCTAACCTTGCATATACACCACAGGCAAACCAAGGCGACCAACACCAGAAGGCCTGCTTATGCTCCCATGCCCGCCCATTCCTTCAGATGATTCATGGCTGCAGCAATCCATGATGATACTCCTGTGGCTAGTCCTGAGTCCACTCTGGTAGAATTTGCTGTAACAATGGCCACTCTCAGCTACTCCATCATAGTATCAGTATCGTCACTAGCATACAATATGAGAATGTTTCCCGTGCTGCAAATCTGTCTAAACAATTGTCTAGCTATATTTTAGGTAATTGGACCAAAGAATTTGATAAATTATATTTTTTTTTAAATTTAAATCACCTTCCTAAACAGAGAAGACAAAACTTTTTAATGCCTTGATAATATCTGTGGTACATCTGTATTATGTTTTGGTTTTTAGTCACCTTTAAATGATACCAGTTCTGATGACTTCTTTGCTTTTCTTAATCCCTGTCCTGTTATTTCCATCTTGGGTTCGGTAAGGAGAGCCTCTTCACTGTGACAGGGAGGCTTAGGAGTAGGGCTTCTACGCCAGAACTCACGGCTTATTAGTTATGCTTCACTTTCAGCTCAACCCCTACATCTTTGCTCCTTTAGAGCATATTTTGGGCAACTAAAGTCTTCATTAGACTCAGTATTGATCATTCAGATATGTTGTAAAAACTATTTGGGAAGAAAAAAATGAAGAGTATTACATCTTGTTTGTAAATTAAATTTATTATACCCAATATTTTTTACAAAAATCATACAATATAAATATATTTATAAAAATTGTATATGATCTTGGAATACCATAAACCTTTATTTATAAAGAAATAACTGAAGGCTGGAAAGATGACTCAGTGGTTAAAAGCTCTTGCTGCTCTTCCAGAGGTTCAATTCCCAGAACCCAGGTGGTCACTATCAGTCATGTATAACACCAGCTTCAGGAGATCTAATGCCCTCTTTTAGCCTCTGCTAAAACCAGGCATGCATATAGCATATATAAAATACGCATATTTATGCCAAAATACTCACAACATATAAAATAAAAATGAGGCAAAATGACAGAAACCATGCGCTAAAGATTTTTTTATTTGATTGATTACTTTCATTTTAAACATCTAAAATGAAAGTAAAAATAATTGCAGGGAAATTGTTGTTAGGTGATAGTAAGTGACTCTTTATCACAAAATTATATAAATTTGAATTAACTATAGAACACTGAAATTTTTTTCCAAGAAGATTGGCCATGGAATATATGTGCACATAAGCACTAGCTACTATATATACTACAGTAAGCAAGTAGAGGTTCCATCTCACTGAAGAATTCGAAAGTTAAATACAGACTTAAATGTTATTTTTTTCAAGTTGCTAAGCTACGTGTTATGAATGAGAAGATAGATGACATGCATGGTCTCAGGTGTCCACATGCACTGAATGTGGTAACAAAAATTGAAATTTGGAAATATGGATTGAACATTTCAATTTTGATTAAATTCTGAGGATATTTAATTTCTTCTTTATTTCTTCTTTGAACTGGTTATCACCCAGTAGTGTGTTGTTTAATTTCAATGAGTTTGTGTGTTTTCTGTAGTTTATACTACTGAAAATATCTGCCTGTGTCCCCCTGTGGTAGAATACAATGCTGGTTAGCATTTCAATTTTTCTATATTTATTGAGACATGCTTCATGTCCTAATATGTGGTCAGCTTTGGAGAAAGTTGTATGACCTGCTGAAAATAATACATATTTTTAGTGTGTGGTGGAATGTTCTGCAGATATTAGGTCTATCTGATTTATGATATGATTTTAACTCCAGAGTTTCTCTGTTTAGATTTATTTTTTTCTGATCTCTATCTTTTGGTGAAACTGGAGTATTAAAATTATCCACTATTGTTGTGTGGAATAAATGTGGTTTTAGATCTAACAGTTTTTATTTTATCAAACTGAGTGTCCCTGGCTTTAGTGTGACTTTGTTTTACATTATAATATATTTTTGTGTGTTTTTCTTTCAAGGAATATGAAGTATCCATCCTTATCTCTTCTGACTAGTTTTGACTTGACATCTATTTTGTCAGATATTAGAACATCTATATCTGTTTGGTTTTCAGTTCCATCTGGTTTAGTTGAAATACATTTTACATCCTTTTATCGTATACTCTTATCTGCAGTTGACTGGTGAGGTGTACATGTTTGAGGTAGCAAAATATGAATACTGTTTTCTCCTCCACTCTGTTAGTGGGTATCTTTTTGTTGGAGAATTGAGATCATTCATATTCAGTTATTATTGAAAGATATTTACTAACTTCTGTAAAATATTTTGTTTTCTTATCTCTCTTTTTTCATTTTTTAATTAAAATTTCTTTATATTAATTAGTTTATTCACTTCATATCCCAGCTGTAGCCCCCTCCCTCATTCCCTCCCAATTCTACCCTCCCTCCCTCGTCTCCTCCCATGCTCCTCTCCAAGTCTACTAATAGGGGAGGTCCTCCTCTCCTTCCATCTGACCCTAGCCTATTAGGTCTCATAAGGACTGGCTACATTATCTTCCTCTGTGGCCTGTCAAGGCTGCTCCCCCTGGGAGACTGGTCAAAGAGCCAAGCACTGAGTTCCTGTCACAGACAGTCCCTGTTCCCCTTACTAGGGTACCCACTTGGATACTGAGCTGACATGGGCTACATCTGAGCAGTGGTCCTAGGCTATATCCATGAATGGTCCTTGGTTAAAGTATCAGTCTCAGAAAAGACCCCCGGGCCCAGATATTTTGGTTCCATTGGTCTCCTTGTGGAGCTCTTGTCTTCTCCATGTACCACTCTCTCCCCCTTCTTTCATAGGATTCCCTGCATTCTGCCAAAGGTTTGGTTCTGAGTCTCAGCATCTGCTTTGATACATTGCTAGGTAGAGTCTTTTTCAGAGGCTTTCTGTGGTAGATTCCCCTCCTGTTTCCTGTTTTCTCCTTCTTACAATGTCCATCCTGTTTGTCTGAGTAAGGATTGATCATCTTACCTAGGGTTCTCCTTCTTGCTTAGTTTCTTTAGGTGTACAGATTTTAGTATTTGTATTCTATATTATATGTCTAGTATCTACTTATAAGTGAGTATATACCATATGTCTTTCTGTTTCTGGAATACCTCACTCAGGATGATCTTTTCTAGATCCCACCATTTGCCTCCAAATGTCATGATTTCCTTGTTTTTAATTACTGATTAGTATTCCATTGCATAAATGTATGACAATTTCTGTATCCATTCCTTTGTTGAGGGACATCTGGGTTGTTTCCAGGTTCTGGCTATTACGAATAAAGCTGCTAAGAACATGGTTGAGCAAATGTCCTTGTTGTGTACTTGAGCATATTTTGGATATATGCCTAGGAATGGTATAGCTGGATCTTGAGGAAGCGCTATTTCCAATTGCTTTTCTTTCGATTAACTGTCTTGGTATTATTTTTGTTCCCTGTGTCTTCCGGGACAGGTTTGTAATCTTCAGATTCAAGCATTCCTTCTGGTATCCTTCTATAGATCTGTCTTACTGGTCAAAATGCATCTAATTTCTTTTCATGATGGGAAGTTTTTATTTCTCCTTCAGTTTCAATAGTTTTGCTGGGTATAACAGCAGAGAGAGGTGGCCTTCCAGGACATGGACTCTTTTCAGGGCTCTCTGACTTTAAAACTGTCTGTGGAGTAAACTGATATTTTCTAACTAGCCTGTCTTAGTAAATGACTTCATTTTTATTCCTTGCATTTTTCAATGCTCTTTATTTTGGGGTTTGAAATAGTTTAACTATAATATGTAGTGGAGGTTTTCTATTTGTTTGTTTGTTTTCCTGATCTTGTCTTTCTTGTGTTCTGTGGACCTCTTATACATGATTGGGCATCTCTTTTTCTAGGTTTTGGAGATTTTCTTCCAGTATTCTACTGAAGACATTCTTTATGCTCTCAGTGAGCTGGTCTCAGGCTTGGAACTAGTTTCTCCTTATAGTGCGGACTGTTATTGAGTATCAGCTGGGTAGGGCAAATTGAGGTTTCCAGGCAGGCAGTGCCATGTGGGCAGGCTGGAGGGTCCTTGGCTGGGAGGGGGTCTATCAAAAGGGAAGTTCTAAAAGGAAGGAGATAGGCTGAGAGATTATTTTCTACTATTAACTCAGCTCCTAAAAAATATATGCTACAAAGTTACCATACCAATTTGTGAAGACATGTATTGTGGAGGTTAGTTATGAACTTAACATAGGGAGAAAAACACCTCAGTTCCAGTCAAAAGAAGTCAGTTAACTGACTTGCAGCACACTGTGCACTCAAATGATAGTGTCAGCAATCCATGAAGGGCATTTAGAGGCATGCAAAAGTGCTGACTTAATGCAGAGGACATTTGCATAGGTATATTGATACAGGTAAAAGGAAGTGAAAACCTAGACTACATGAGAACATTTTGATCAACGGTAGGGTAAACACACAATGGTGGCCCCACATGATTATAATGCTCACAAAATGCTACTGTCTTCCCTGGGCTCCTGATGCAGTAGCTCTTGCTGTCTCATAAAGCAATGTCTTCCTCATGTATCTGTGGTATAGATGCTGTAAATAAGCTACTCTGCTGTCAGTTATATTAATGCATACAGCAAGCACACAATACTTGAACATGACAATGAGTGACTCCCTGAGTATCCGAATTACCTACACCATAATTTTTTATTCGTTAGTTTAGATTGTATTTCTTTTACATATAGAAATGGTTACTATAGAACAGTCTGTCGTGCCAGGGGTCACTGTGCCTCGGATATTTCATGCTTGCCAAGTGTCTCAAAAGCATCAAGGGGTTCCATGGAGTGGCTGACTTATATGCTCTGGTTCTGTGTGGGAACACATTACGCTCTCCTCACAGTGACTGACTCCTGAGTGTGCCTCTCTCAGGGTGTGCTTTTGTGGTTAATGAACGCGTGCATGGCAGGAGATGACTAAGTAATTCTGTATGGTTTGTATTTTAATTTTAATTCATTTTTGCCTTCTTGACTTTCTATGAGAAATTGAGATGATCTTAAACATTTGGAGAATTATAGTTTTTAAGCAGCTATGGTTCAGAAACAACATATTTCAAAGAATATAAGCATATTTTCTAATTTTATAATTTTTCCATTTAACACTTTTTTCCTTTTAGCACAAATGGGCTTACCCACATTATTAACAATACAGTTCTTGGCTAACAATTCTACATTCTAATCACAGCCAGATTTTTCTGATATATTACGAAATCTGCAGAGGCAAGTACTCAGATATGTAAAATTGTAAGTTCCACTGATGGCCTATATTATCCAAGAACATGATTAATTATACATTCATTCCAATTTCATGTGTTAATAAAAAACAAAAAAGAAGGGAAGCTAGAGAGGTGGTTCAGCTGGTAAAATAAGTGTTTTGTGAGTACGATGACCTGAGTCAGGGTCCCAGCACCTTGTAAAGGCCGGGTGTGGTGGTGCATGTCTGCATCAGCTGTGCTTTCATAATTGGGGTCAGAGACAAGAGGATAACTGAAATTCACTGTCCAGTCAGTGGGACCCAGCTGATGAACTGCATTCAGTGACATCCTTGACAAATACAGTAGAAAACATTCGGCGTTGACCTTTTGGGCCTCCACATATATGTACATAGATGCATATACCAAGATAAGCACACACTCGGGTACACACACACACACATGCCAACAAAATTAACAAGTTAGAAGAATCATGGCTCATAGCACTAATTGCGTTTTTTTTTTTCGTTTTCTTCTATTAAATAAGAGCAGTTATAATCTGATTACTTCCCAAACTCACCAAGACCTTGATTATTCCTTAAATTGAGACTTATTCAGTTTACTATGATGGCTATCCACAAATATCAGTACTTTGCCATCTTGAAGCCATGAGTGGAATGGCCATTTGATTTAGCTCAGTAATAAAATGTGAGCCAACAACCATGAGGGTACATCTGGTGTTGGGCAAGAGACACAGCATGTGTATGTGCCAACCGAAGGCAAGTGTAAAGCTCTTCTTAACCAGACTATGTCTCATGGCAGTTATAAGGAGTAGGACTCCATTGCTGAGTGTCCACTGCTGACTCCATTTCAGTGTCCCTGAAACATGAGGTATATGCTTTGCTTGGTTGAGTTACTTAAAAGTTGAGAGAGGCATTTATGCAAATACTAAATTTTTTAAAAATTTTTTAAATTTTTATTAATTATACTTTATGCACTTTGTATCCCCCATAGTTCCCTCTCTCCTCCCCTCCTAATCCCACCCTCCCTCTCCCTTCTCCACGTGTGTCCCAAGTCTACTGATAGGGTAGGTCTTCCTCTCCTTCCTTCTGATCCTAGTCTATCAGGCCTCATCAGGACTGGCTGCATTGTCTTCCTCTGTGGCCTGGTAAGGCTACTCCCCCAACCCCTCAAGGGGAGGTGATTAAAGAGCAGGCCAATCAGTTCATGTCAGAGACAGTCCCTGTTCCCATTACTATGGAACCCATTTGGAGACTGAGCTGTCATGGGCTACATCTGTGCAGGGATTCTAGGACCATGAATGGTCCTTGCAAATACTAAATTTTTAAACTGGTGTGAACAAGAATGTACAGAGTAAGCAGTTGGAGCAAGTCTTATATTCTGCTTCCATAACCAAATGTATTGATCTCCTTACAATTTTTAATTCAAAAGCAAACTTTTGAATTAAACTTTTGTCAGTAATCGGGTAATTCCATTCCAATCAGAAGTCACCATAGTGGGAGTCCCAAAAGACTTGTACAGCCAAGAATAATGTCTGCCTCTTTCTTTTACACAGACCTTTCTTGGAAATGAGAACCTGATTTCACTGCTTTCTTTTGGTTAAAATTTCTCTTCTGAAAATAGGAAGCGCCCTGGTGGCTTCCTGCTCATCATGCACATTTCAAAGGGCAGCCAGTGGGCAAGAGTTCCTGTTTTGCACTAGTGGACACCAATCTTTCTAATTATTTGAAAGACGTCCCTTTTGCTTTCATAATCCCCAGGAGCATAAATAGTCATTATACAAAACTGAAGCAGCACTCGAGTAAACCAGGGATCATTTATTCAGTATTTACTTATTGTTTATGGGTAGCTATTAAATACATAGGTGGCAGAGAACATCCAACTATTCCCTACCTGGCTGGTCCACCAGGGTCACACCCAGCAGAGGCCTCACCTGAGGCACAGCCACCAGAGGTGAGCAGCAGGCTCTTCCCTGAGCTCCACTGTCAGGCCCAAGGCACTGCTTGAGTCCCTGTAGGATTCTCCATTGGGAACATTTGGCCAACACAAAGGACCCCACATGGTTAAAGACGATCGTATGAATGCAACTGAAGACCACTGTATGAATGCAATCAACAAGATATTCCAATACAAAACCAAATTTAAACAATATCTATAAATCCAACCCTCCAGAAAATACTAAAGGGAAAACTCCAGCCCAAGAAGACAAGAAGATTAACTACATACAAGAAAATACAAGAAATAAATAATACCACACCAGAAAAAAAAAGAACAGGATGAAAACTTACCCTATCTGTAGACTAGGGAAAGGACATAGTGGAGGAGGAGAAAGGGAGGGTAGAAATGAAGTAGATGAGAGAGGGGGCTACAGCCAAGATACAAAGTAAATAACTTGTAATATATAATAACAATAATGATGATAATGAAAATAAAATTAAAAAGTTATGAAAATACAAAAAGGGGGGAGGGAAGCATACACAAACACTCACACCAAAAACATCAAAATAAGAACTAACAATCGCTGGTCCTTCACATATCTCCATGGACTCAATTACCCAATAAAAAGACAGAGGCTAACAGAATAGATATATAAACATTCTGCTGCATACAAGAAACACACCTCAACAACAGACAGACATTACCTCAGAGTAAATGGCTGGGAAAAAAAGGTTTTCCAAGCAAATGGAACCAAGAAGCAAGCTGGAGTAGCCATTCCAGTGTCTAATGAGGTAGACTTTCAACCAAAATTAATCAAAAGAGATAAGAAAGAACGTTTCATACTCATCAAAGGAAAAATCCACCAAAATAGCGTCTCAATTCCGAACATTTATGCCCCAAATGCAAGGATACACACATTCCAAAAAAGAGTTACTAAGCAGGCTCTAAGAGCAACTATCAATAAGTGGGACCTCATGAAACAAAAAGCTTCTGTAAAGCAAAGGACACTGTCATCAGAACAAAATGACAGCCTACAGACTGGGAAAGGATCTTCACCAACCCTATATCTGACAAAGGATTAATATCCAGATTATATAAAGAACTCAAGAAGTTAAACAGCAACAAATCAAGCAATCCAATTAAAAAATGGGGTACAGAGCTAAACAGAGAACTCTCTGTAGAGGAATACAGAATGACAGAGAAACATTTAAAGAAAGGCTCAATGTCCTTAGCCATCAGGGAGATGCAAATCAAAACGACCCTGAGATTTCACCTTATGCCCATCAAAATTGCTAAGATCAAAAAACTCAAGTGACAATACTTGCTAGAGAGGATGTGGAGAAAGGGGAACCCTCCTCCATTGCTGTTGGGAATGTAAACTTGTACAACCACTTTGGAAATCAATCTGGCACTTTCTCAGATAATTAGGAATAGTGCTTCCTTAAGATCCAGCTATACCACTCCTAGACATATATCCAAAATATGCTCAAGTACACAACAAGGACTTTTGTTTAACCATGTTTGTAGAAACTTTATTCATAATAGCTAGAACCTGGAAACAACCCAAATAGATCCCTCAATGAAAGAATGGATACAGAAACTGGTACTTTTACACAATGGAATACTACTCAGAAATTAAAAACAAGGAAATCATGAAATTTTCAGGCAAATGGTGGGATCTAGAAAGGATCATCCTGTGTGAGGTATCCCAGAAGCAGAAAGACACATATGGTATATACTCACTTATACTCACTAGATCTAAAAGATAGGATAAACATACTAAAATTTGCACACCTAAAGAAGATAAACAAAAAGAGGTTCCAGGGTAAGATGATCAATCCTCACTTAGAAAGACAAATGGGATGGACATTGGAAGTAGGAGAAAACAAGAAAAAGGAAAGGAGCCTACCATAGAGGGCCTCTGAAAGGCTCTACCCAGCAGTGTTTCAAAGCAGATGCTGAGAATGATAACCAAACCATGGGCAGAGTGCAGGGAATCATATTACAGAAGGGGGAGATAGAAAGACATGGAGATGATGGCAGCGCCACAAGGACCAAATATATCTGGGCACAGGGGTCTTTTCTGAAACTGACTCTCCAACCAAGGACCATGCATGGATATAACCTAGAAACCCCTGCTCAGATGTAGCCCATGGCAGCTCAGCATCCAAGGGGTTTTCCCTATTAAGGGGAACAGGGACTGCCTCTGATATGAACTCAGTGGCTGGCTCTTTGATCACCCCACACACACCCAAGGGAGGAGTAGCCTTGCTAGGCCACAGAGGAAGACAATGCAGCCAGTCCTGATGAGACCTGATAAACTAGGGTCAGACAGAAGGGGAGGAGGACCTCCCCTGCCAGAGGACTCAGAAAGGGACAGGGAGGAGAAGAGGGAGGGAAAGGGGAATTGGGAGGGAATGAGGAAGGGGCCTACAGATGGGATACAAAGTAAATAACCTGTGATTGATTTAAAAAAAATAAAAATTAAAAGAAAAAGAAGCAAACACACCCAAGAAGAGAAGATGGCAGAAGATAATCAAACTCAGGGCTGAAATTAATAAATTAGAAACAAACAAACAAACAAAAAATCAATACAAAAAAATCAGGGAAATCAAGAGCTGGTTCTTTGAGAAAATCAGCAAACTAGACAAACCCTTAGCCAAACTAAACAAAAGAAAGAGACAAGTATCCAAAATAACAAAATCAAAAATTAAAAGGGGGATAGATACTGAAGAAATCTGAAGAATCATTAGGTCTTACTTCAAAAACCCATAATAAGAGCAACGATTAATAAATGGGTCCTTATGAAACTGAAAAGCTTCTGTAAGGCAAAGGACACTGTCAATAGAACAAAATGGCACCCTACATATTGGGAAAAGATCTTCACCAACCCTACGTCTAACAGAGGGTTAATATAAAAAATATTTAAGGAAGTCAAGAAATTAGACACCAACAAACCAAATAACCCATCTTAAAATGGGGTACAGAGCTAAACTGAGAATTCTCAAGAGAGGAATCTGTAATGGTGGAGACAGGGAAGGCTGCCCACTCTTTCCATGTCTCTTCAACATAGTACTTGAAATCCCTTCCACAGCAAGAAAACAATTAAAGGGGATCAAGGGGACTCAATTCGGAAAGGAAGAAGCATTAGTATTTAGGCAGCCTGCTTCTGGGGTTTCCCTCACTGCCAGCTGCTTTCACTACTTTGTTTCTGTCCCACTGTTTTCAGAGCTACAAAACTGCAGTTTATAGGCCATAAAAGGCCACTGGGCCCCCTCCTACCTCCTTTCTAAAGCTGCCTATCTGCCCCTATCCTTTCACATGGATGAGATTCCCTCTATGGGATGAAATTCCCTCTATGAGAACTCGGCCTTGCTGCTGATAAAGCCCTGGTACCAGGCACCAAGGGCTTAACCTGACTACTGACCTGCCCTGCTATTAGGCTGACAAAGCACTGGCCGCATGGCCCATTCCCATTTCCCCTTTCTCATTCACAGGAACGGCTTCCTCATATTCTCTCCTCTTAGGGAAACCTCTGGGTTCTACACCTATATTTGCCCTACTCAAATGTTTAATATCCAGTAACACTAAGAGTGATCTGTGAAGCAAAAAACAATTCCCTATTTCTCTTTTCTCAAAGTTGTCTGTCTCTCTCTGCCTGCTATCTCACTAAATACACTCTCTGGTTTCTTTTCATACTCTCAAGAAAAAAAATTCTTAAACTGTAAACCTTAAGGTGACCACGCAGTATGAACAATTTTAATCATAATTAATTCTCTGTTTATTTTATCTCCTTTTAGACTAGGACAGCAAGAACCCTCATTTTAAATTGGTATGGATATTTATAAAAATTCAAAGTTACATATTACAATGTATAATGTCTTTATCAATTCCTAAATTAATAAATGCTGTTTCTCCTGCCATGAGTTACCTAAGATCGAGATTCACCACTAGGCTTTCTGGCTAATGGGTTTGATACAACTAATTCAAATGTAATTTTAAAATTGCTTTATACTATTCTACAATATTGTTGGTTTTAAAACTCATAACTCAGAGGTTACTATGTACAAGTTTTTACCAGTACTCTACATTCAGATCTATTAATTTTAGAGGCATTTATTTATTTATGTTAAAACTTGATCATTGTGCTATATCTTTACTATCAAAAGGTTAAAATACCCTTGGTCTTGTTTTCCAAAAATGGTAATTATTATTAATCTATAGTATAGCCTTAGACTTTTATAAGCTATGAACTTTTTATATTGTAAATCATACAAAAATCTGTTGTGCTCTATATTTATGACTTTTAAGGCTCCAACTTAACAGGGACAAAACCTAAAGTCCTAATATTTGATGATTAACAAATACAAGTTAATAGGTAGTTATCTCATAGATGATCAAGTTCTGTAACATGTTCAAAACTATATTTGTAGTTCCTATAGATGCAATTATGGTTTCACTGCCATCTTTAATAAACAGCTGAGGATAGTCCTTGAGTCACCATACAGGAGTTGCTAAAAATAATAAGAGAAGAGCCTTCCCAACAAGCTCATCATAGCAAAAACTATGCTCCAGACCTTGCCTGCTGCTCTGAGGCTGTTGGCATTCCCGCACAGAAAACAAGAGGTATACAATGCTCCATCCTGCTGCGGTATAGCCAAAAGTCAATTCTGCCAGGTAACTGTTTCAAATGCAGCCAGGAAGGACTCTGGTCCTGCAGCTGCCTCAACAAGCCATGGCTGCCTGCCAACAGACTGGCCTCTGGAAGTCAAAATGCTCCCATGCAGGTTTGTCCTCTGTGCCCAGCCATGGAGGCTCAAGAAGCACAAGGACCATAGACACTTCCAACCTTCTACCTCCTTGGCCTGGCAGAGGACAAATGGCTCCTTGATTCAGCAACCTCTACCACCCTTGCCCAGCCCAGGGTAACATTGTGAGTCTGTTTTGGCCTCACACTGGGGTCCCGCTGGCGTGTTTCTAACTTGTATCTTGAGAGACTTCAGATGTTTTCTCAGTTCTCTTCATATGCAGGAGACCAGACCTTAAGCCTGAGTTCTAGAATTGTTATTGTCAGGCGTAGATACAATATGCCTTGTTGCCAGACTCAAGAAGCAGGCCTGAATGGAACCTTTTACCATCCCTTTAGCTAAATGGCAATAAATGTTCATAGCCGCCTCACCTATGTCTCATGGCAAATAACTAGATACCAAGGCCAAAAAAAAAATGTTGTTTGAGAGTCTAAAAGAGTGTCTTAAGATTGGTAAACACAAGTTATAAGGTTGTCAAATGCAAGTTATAAATGTTTGAGGGTCTAAAAAAAGTGTTTTAAGGTTGGTAAATGCAAATTATAAAGGTTGCAAGGTCTAAGTTGATTTAAGGTATCCTAAATAAGTAAAATTCTGAAAAATTTCTCCTGTTGCTATGTTACTATTATATGGACTGTCCAGAGCTTTGACCTTTCTCAATAGAGCTCTGATTTATTAATCTAACTCTAATACAAAATCATTCCACATGGGACCTCATGAAACTGAAAAGCTTCTGTAAAGCAAAGGACACTGTCATCAGAACAAAATGACAGCCTACAGACTAGGAAAGGATCTTCACCAACCCTGTATCCAACAGAGGGCAAATATCCAGAATATATGAAAAACTAAAGTTAAAAAGCAACAAATCAAGTAATCCAATTAAAAAAAAACGGGGTACAGAGCTAAACAGAGAATTCTCTATAGAGGAATGTAAAATGGCAGAGAAATAATTAAAGAAATGTTCAACAGCCTTAGCCATCAGGGAGATGCAAATCAAAACGACCCTGAGATTTCACCTTATATCTATCAGAATGGCTAAGATAAAAAAACTCAAGTGACAACACTTGCTGGAGAGGATGTGGAGAAAGGGGAACCCTCCTCCATTGCTGGTGAGAATGTAAACTTGTACAACCACTTTGGAAATCAATCTGGCACTTTCTTAGACTAGTGCTTCCTCAAGATCCAGCTATACCACTCCTAGACATATATCGAAAACATGCTCAAGTATACAACAAGGACTTTGTTTAACCATGTTCGTAGCAGCTTTATTTGTAATAGCCAGAACCTGGAAACAACCCAAATAGATCCCTCAATGGAAGAATGGATACAGAAACTGGTACTTTTACACAATGGAATACTACTCAGCAATTAAAAACAAGGAAATCATGAAATTTTCAGGCAAATGGTGGGATCTAGAAAAGATCATCCTGAGTGAGGTATCCCAGAAGCAGAAAGACACACATGGTATATACTCACTTATAAGTGGATATTAAACATATAATATAAGATAAACATACTAAAGAAGCTAAGCAAGGAAGACCCTGGGTAAGATCAATCCTCACTCAGAAAGACAAACGGGATGGACATTGGAAGAAGGAGAAAACAGGAAACAAGACAGGTGTCTACCACAGAGGGCCTCTGAAAGACTCTACCCAGCAGTGTATCAAAGCAGATGCTGAGACTCATAACCAAACTTTGGGCAGACTGCAGGGAATCCTATGAAAGAAGGGGGAGATAGTGGGACATGGAGAGGACAAGAGCTCCACAAGGAGAGCAACAGAACCAAAATATCTGGGCACAGGAGTCTTTTCTGAGTACCATTCATGGATATAACCTAGAAACCCTGCTCAGAGATAGCCCATGGCAGCTCAGTATCCAAATGGGTTCCCTAGGAAGGGGAAAAGGACTGTCTCTGACATAAACTCAGTGGCTGGCTCTTTGATCCTCCCCCCCTAGGGGGAGCAGCCTTGACAGGCCACAGAGGAAGACAATGCATCCATTCCTGATGAGATCTGATAAGCTAGGGTCAGATGGAAGGGGAGGAGGACCTCCTCTATCATTGGACTTGGAGAGGGGCAGGGGAGGAGATGAAAAAGGGTGGGATTGAGAGGGAATGAGAGAGGGGGCTACAGCTGGGATACAATGTGAATAAATTGTAATCAATATATAAAAACATTTTAATTTAAAGAAAAACATTCCACTATACCACCCACTATCATGGTTCCAAGCTCAAGATTTTAAATCTCCATATCGTGTTCTTATACTAAAGGTCAAGATAAAGTGGGCTTCCCCTTCTACCTCATGAAAGGCCTTTCCAGAGCTCACCTTAAAGAATGCTTGTGCTAAAAAAAAAAAAAAAAAAATGCTTGTGCTGTTAACACAAATGTGTGTGTCTACTGCCTTTCCTACAATGTATATTTCAGTGCAGATTACAATTGTGATGCTAACATGTCTAAAGTTTTATCACCTTTGTAAAACTTAAAGGTAATTCTTGTAAGCTACAGGAAATCCACCTGAACCCACCTCTCAGGTCAATTGGACTCCAGATAAGTACTGCACTTGTTGCCTATCTCAGAGGGTGGGATTCCTCCCCTTTCCCTGGTTTTGGGACTTCCCTTTCCTGGCTACTTGATTGCTACCTCCTACATGCAACAGTGGCTGAATTGGTGAGTCCCCCTTGTTGATCAGCATAAATGCCTCTCTTGGTAGGGGACACTTGACTGTTGAGTATCTGGCAACTTCCTACTCTCTTTTGAGATGGAGGGACTCCCCAAACACCATCTACACTGGCTACGGTTAATCCTTTTTGCTGACCTCCATTTGGGACTTCCTCTTTCCCTTGGGTGAGATTTTTGTCCCCTCTATGTGCATGGTTTCCCCCCCTCACGCCTGTCTACAAAAATCCTAGTGCTAGGTAAACCGTGTCTCCTACAGTCAGCTGTGCCCTTCGTCTCTGGACAACACTGACCAGTTGTTGGATCAGGTAGGATCATACCCTACTTAGTGAAACTTTGCCTTTGGAACGCCTCTGGCAGTTCACTGACTCCCACCCTCCCAATGGGAATAGTCCATTCGTCCGTTCCTCCAGATTCTCCTCTGGGATGTCTTCTGGAGAATTTCAGATTTCTACACCTAGTGATCACTTTAAGGGCCTCTAAGCTTACACACTTCTGTAATCAAACTTGGCCTCAATTTCCTTAAATGACAGATCCAAAGCAAAGGCTTTTTAATTACTGCCAGTGATTGGGTGAATGGAGGTTCCCTCAGGTAAATGGAGGTTCCCATGTTCAAGGCTCTTTGATCTAAACCTTCCACCTTTGTTCGCTCTCCCAAAAGTTTTAAATGTACACCTAGAGAATTTTCTCCATAACCTACTTAACTTTATCTTCTGCCTATATATGTGTTTCAGTGTCCTGCAAGACACATTTGCTTCCTATATCCACAACAGTGCCAAAGAAGCTATCACAGTGTTCCAGTCTGACCTCATAGACTTCCGTCAAGCTGGACCTGCACTTTCCCTCCCAGCCATGGATGTTCTTATAGACCCTGGACAGCATCAAAACAGCCTGTTATTCCTGGACTTGGTCAGCATTTCAGCCTTTTGACCTCCCTACAGTGGCCCCAGGGTCAGCAGGAAGTAGCCAGAAGAGAATCTACGCCCGTTATTCAGTTATTAACAAAAGGCTGGAATGGTGTGCTTCAGGACCAGGACAAGCAGCTCCAGGTTCTCCCAGCATTCCTCAGTCCTTACCTGCTGCCTTGCATGCCTGGCAACTCTCTACTGGCAACCAGCTACCCTGAACTTTCCAGGGCAGGGGCTTCCCCTCCTCCTCTTGACCATGTAATCTGGCCCTTTTGTTGCTATTATTTCTTCTCTCTCTCTTTACCCCTTGCATGGCAACCAAGAGCTGCTTTCAATGAACCTAAATTTATATACTTTAACTTGCCTTACATGAGAAGCAGCCCAAGTTCCTTATTTTTTAATTATAGAAAAAGGGATGAATGTTAGAATTTAGGCAGTCTGCCTAGCAACCTATCATGCCATCATGTGTAGCTGACCAGGTAGCCACACCTGGCAGGTGTGGTTACATTGCTCCTTAAAAGGACCAACCTGCCACTTTATCTCTCTTTGGCTCTTGCCCTCTTCTCTCTTGCCCTCTCCCCTTTCTTTTTCGGGGCTTCCTCTTTCTTCCCCCTGTCATGTCTTGCTCTTTCCTCTCTCTCTCTCTCTTCATCTCCATCTAATAAATCTCTTTCATATAAAAATCTGCTGTGAACATCATCATCATTTTATTTGGTCCTAACAAGAAGTCAAAGTATCACTATTTGCAGATGATATGATAGTACACATGAGTGACCCAAAAATTTCTACTAGGGAACTCCTAAAGCTGATAAAGACCTTCAGCAAAGTGGCTGGATAAAAATTAACTAAAAAGAAAAAAAAAAAGGTCTGAGAAAGAAATTAGGGAAACAACAGCCTTCACAATAGCCACACACACACACACACACACACACACCCAAAAAAAAAGTATCTTGGTATAACTCTAACCAAGCAAGTGAAAGACTTGTATGAAAAAAATTTCAAGTCTCTGAAAAAAAGAAATTGAAGAAGAAAGAAAGATATCAGAAGATGGAAAGATCTCCCATGCTCAGGGCTCAGTAGGATTAACATAGTGAAAATGGCCATCTTACCAAAAGCAATCTACAGATTCAATGCCATTCCCATCGAATTACCAGCACAATTCTTTACAGACCTTGAAAGAAAAACTCTCAACTTCATATGGAATAACAAAAAATCCCAGGATAGATAAACAATCCTCTACAA
>REGO01000155.1:3754273-3781135 GCA_010120015.1 Rhombomys opimus | reverse complement strand
AAGATATCTTCAGAAAGCAAGTGAAAGATGTAGATTTTAAGAGTCGTAATACTATAAATATTTGCCACGTGCTGAACATCAAACTGAACAGCTGCACACACTTTATTTTTTAACTCTTATAAAGGCTTTCAGTGGGGGTTATTGTTTACAATTTATACTTGGGAACACAAAAGGTAAAAGAAATTAACTAGTGCATGGTCCCAAATTTCATCAGAAATAATACATTGCGAATGTGAATTTAACTTTCCTTTTTTGCCACAGTAATTACAGATTAGAAGATTTTATGGTACTGTCTTACATAATATTACATATTATACTGAAAATCCAGAAATGTAAAATTTTTAATCCAGATCGGCTATTATTCATGCTTAATGAAAATGGCCCTAAAAAAATAAAAAAAAAATAGTAAATAGATAAAATAATAAATAATAAATAAAATATTAAAAAAAGAAAAAAAAAGAAACTTATTAGTATTTTTACACAGACGGCCTCTGAAAGACTACTGATAGAGGTATCAAAGCAGTTGCTGAGACTTATAGCCAAATGTTGGGCAGAGTGCAGGGAATCTTATGAAAGAGGGGGAGATAAAAGACATGGAGGGGACAGGAGTTCCAAAAGGAGACCAACAGAACCAAAAAACCCTGAACCCTGGGGGCCCTGAGGAGAATGATAACCCAACCAGGGACAATGCATGGAGAGAACCTAAAACCCTGACTCAGATATAGCCCGTAGACTCAGTCTCCAAGTGGAGTCCCTAGAGACAAAGCGGCTTTCTCTGGCATGTACTAAGTGACAGGCTCTCTTGGGGTGGGAGGTGCAGCCTTGCCAGGCCACAGAGGAAGACAATGCAACCAGCCCTGATGAGACCTGATAGGCTATGTTCAAATAGAGGGAGAGTAGAAATTCCCCTATCCGTGGAAAGGGCAGGAGCATGAAAGGAGAAGGGGGAGGGTGGGCAGGATTGGGATGTGGGAGAGGACCACAGCTGAGACACAAATTGAATAAATTGTAATAAATGATAATAAAAAAGAAAAACGTAAACAGTACTTGGAATAAATGATAATAGCGGAGATAAATATTTATAATTAATAAACTATGTGTCTTTTATTTATTTTATGTGTACAAGTGTTTTGCTTGCATGTGTCTCATATGTGTCGTGTCTCTGGTGCCTGTAGAGATCAGAAAAGGACTGCACATCTGCTATAACTCAAATAACGGACAGTTATGAGCCACCATGTACATGTTGGAAACTGAACCTGGGTCCTCTGCAAGAACAAGTACTCTTACTACTGAACCATCTCTCTACCCCCATAAACCACATTTTTTTTAAAAGTGCAGTTAGGTTTATGGAATCAACCTACCAATATTTACTAAATAATACCTTATACTGTGTGTGTGTCATGAAGCAAGAAAATCAATATTTCTGCTCCTCAACTAATGAACTACTTGACTCTGTAGGACATTACAGTGGGTTTTAAGCACTGGTGAGAGTGAAACAAATCAACAGTATAATTATATTCGAATGAAATTTACCTGTATCTTCATATTCAAATAAATATTACCTGTATCCTTAGTTATGGGATAATTTATATTTTTCCAAATATCCGAGCCCTCCATGGCTTTTCACATGAAACTGAACTGGCTTCAGAAGGAAACAACACTGAGCTTTTGTGTTACTCGCACTCTCCTCAAAAGTTCCAGAAACCTTGGAGTTTCTACTCCTCAAGTTTGAAGACCCCTAGGGATCATTTTTAATCACCTAACTTATTCCTACCTATATACTTCTCATCACTGAAGAACGTGAATGCATAAAATGTACAGGCATGCATTGCTTAGCCTCCAGCTGCCAGTGAAGAGTGTCACGTATGCTAAAACTCAGTATTCTGACTCAAAGCCCAAAGTACTTTCAGCTATAACTGGCTTCAAGCTTGAGAGTGGCTTCAGTTAGTTCTTATAAGTCTAAATTAATTACGACATTGAAATTAAAGACAAAGAGAATATAATAAGGAAGGGTATATTTGGAGAAGAAGGCTTACCAATAATTGACTATTACAAAAATATAATTAAGGTCATATAGCGCTAGCAGGTGGTAAGTAGAGTCTCCACACACCTTTGACATTGCTCTACATACACATTTAATTCTATGTCATTTTATGAAGTACATTAAAATCATTTTATTTAGTTAAATAAACTAAGATATTTTTAGCTGAACATTGGTATAATGTAATGTAATTCTATTAGTCTTGTTAGATGCAATAAATATTACAGTAAATTATACTAAGATCCACTTACAGAAGTCAGCTTATGTGAACTGGATGCTGATGCCCCCTTGTCTTTCATTAGACCAGAGGGCAGCTGATACATTTTCTTTTCATGCCCATGGTAGAGGTATAAAAGAGAAAGCCTAAATATGTACTCACAAACCAAGGTAATGTTGAATCTGATTTCTTAAATGGTCTAAAACCAGTGAAGAAGCTACGATCTCCACTGATCAGGGAAGTAGCACCCTGCCCTAAAAATAAGGAGCAAGAGAACCTATTTCTGAAAATGAATTCCACAGGCACAAACAAGTGTCAATTCTACTATAGCAAGCTTTAGTTTCATGATCAAGTATGTGTGTAAAGGAATCAAAGACATGCAAATGTATATATATTCAGGTATATCATGAAAAACTCTAGAATAGGGAAAATATATTTGGGCAGAAAAATCTGGAAATTTACTAAATCCCCTCCCCAAACCTTAGTAATCAACTTTATTGCCTATAATAGGTCTGATCATAATTTATTTCAACTACAGATATATAATAATCAAAATTTTAACAGGTAACCTAAATTCTATGAATACATATAATTAAGAATTCCATTTAAATAAGTTGTGGACAAGACTTGTAGGCATAATGTTAGTATGCCCTGTGTAAAGACACAAACGCTGATTTCGGTGCCCCCGTATCTGTTTGCAATCCTTATTCTGAGAATCTCCTGTCTCAGTGTTGTGTAAACATTGTTCCCCAGTTTTTCCCTTATATGTCAACAAAGAAGTTTAACAGCCAGTAAATGAGCAGGGCAGAGAATAGGGCTGGGCTTCCAGCCAGCCAAGAGAGGGGGAGAGAGAAAAGAAATGGGGATTCAGCCATGAGGAGAGGTCCAGAAGACATCTTCAAAGGGCAGCTGGAGCAGAGAAAGCCATAAAATGCAAGTATATCAGGGACTTCAGCTGGGAGGTAGCCATATTATTTTAGAGTGTTAAAATTAATTAATACTGCTCAGTTTTTGTGCCATTCAGCTTGTTAAATAAATGTAACAGTCTAGTCTCAATTATTTTGGTGCTACTCAGATTAAGAGAAAAACTGCAATACAATTTAAAAATAACCACAAAGACTAAATCATAATGAAAATCTGAAAATATTTAAAAATTAACAAAATTTAATTTAAATGTTTCATATAAAATACCTATGATGTTCAATTAAAAACCATTTAGTTTTTAGGTGGAAGAGATTGAGAAAAAGAAAGACGGAGAGGTATGGGAAAAATTAAATAAAAGCATTTAGAAGGGACTTTATAAAATACTTAGAATAGTGGGCCAAAAGTTAAGTAACTATGTATAACCCATAAAAGATTGACTGTAACAGAAAGAATACACTGGAAGACTATAAACAAAAGGAAATAAGCAGTAGAAGGACGGAGTGATGGTGATAATCCTCAGAAGTCCCAGTAAAGTTACCACAGACCAAGGAACACAGCTGGCAAGTGGGGATGGGCTGAAGAGCTCATGACAGGGATGGAAAGTGAGAGCCCACAGACAAGCAAAGGCTCTAACTGGGTTCACTGCCTACTGAACAGACAACTAAATGTGATGGGTATCTGCAAATCAGTAAACGAAAAACTAGACAGCAGGTCTAAATTAATGTAAACTTGTTACTTTATAACTTACTAGAGCTCATCCAAGAATGAATAACCTCCATAGTTCTATATGATATTAAAAAGGAACCAGAAGTCACAGGATGAAATCTTGTAAACACAGAAAGTTTCCAATTATCTTTACTGAAATGTCTATTGTATACTTAAAATCAAAGTCGTTACAGTTCTAAAACTCTCTAAGAAATCTATACAGGTACTATCCAGTTAATTCAAAACTGCAAAGAACAACATTTTAGGATGCTCACGAGTAAACATACAGTATAGAAGTGAGGCATGTGATAAAAATAACAGTGAAGTCCTGCCCAAAAACAAACCAAATCACACATGAGGAACAGGTTAGTTTTACACTACAAATGGAAGGAATGTTTATTGAGAAAATCTGCAATGGCATTTACCACATAGAAATATTAATGGGAAAATCAACTCAAAACCAGAAGATACAATATTCATGATTAAATGAAATCCTAACGCTTAAACATGATTTACACATTACCACTAATATAATATTTAAAAGTTTGACATTCATGGTAAAACACAACAAACCTAAAAAATCCTAACCATCTATCTAAACCAACAAATCCCATCCTTCGTGGTGCAACATCAGAAGCATTTCTGTTTACATGAACATGGTAAGAATACTTGTTCTAAGCACATACATAGTGACCTCCTGGAGATTCTAAGCATCATGTAACCATAAGTAAAACAAAAATTTCCAGTTTTTGATGAGGAAAATCACAATCATCACTGTTCACAGATGATACCATTGCTTACTAGGGAAATTCCATTAAACCTACAAATTATATGGGGAAAAAAAAGTCTTAACAAATTATTTCAGATTAAGCCATGCTTAATGAAACTATGTTTTATGCAACGATCTCGGAACACATTTTAACTTACACCCGTGACAGCTGTTTTCCAGATGTGGGGCAGAAAGCATCACAGCACTGAATAGGAAGCGACACTTTCTTGCTCTTATGGAGATCACACTTCAGTGACAGCAATAACAATCAACAAGATCAGTACATTGTGTCATGTAGACACATGTGTGAGCAAGAAGGGAAAAGCACAGTAGGAAAGAGGTACAAGAAGCAGCAAGGGGTAAGCAAGAGCACTGCAACTTAGACAGGGCCAGGAGTGATGGAGAAACCCAGGGAATGCTTCACCTGTAAGTACATTAGGACGGTGTTGTGGAAAGTCAGGGGATGACTGTGGATGCGGTATGTGGCATGAGAAAAAGAGGTGAGAACACATAGAGCCTTGGAGGTCAGCATGTCTGGAATTCCCTGTACCTGTGGTTAAGACAGAAGGCCACTGAAAAGATTTCAGCAAAGAAATGCTGTTTGATGCCATTTAAAACGGTGGCTCTGGCTACTGTGTTCACAGGACAATGAAGACAAAAGCAGAGACTAATTTGGCGGTTTCTACAATGATCTTAGTTACTGATGAAGGGTACATACATATATGCAAGAGCTACAATGAGGGCTGGAGATGGGGGAGGAGGTGAGAAGGCAAACAGTGCTGGTATTACGAACAGATGAAAGGTAATCTTTAAGAACATACCAAAATATTTTTTCATATCAAAAGTGAGGACAGTCAGTCAGTCAGAGAAACCTCTGAATCTCAAGTATAACTGCAGAGGGATTTTGGTTAAGGAACAGGAAGGGTGGCATTTCTCTTAACAAATGTGGAAAAGTAAATAGAGAAAACTGGTATCTGGTCAGCTATCAAGTGGGCTGTTGGGTACATAAAATCAGAGTTCAGAAAAGAGATGAACCCAGATAATGTAAACTACCGTCAGGAGTCTGTGGGTAGATCTTAAAGCCCTGCCCCACATGGTGGGTGACAGAGACATGTACAAATTGAATGCTGGTCTACCTGCAGGCCTCAGGAGGCGGGGCAAGATGGTTAGTGAAAATCGGATCATTTATGATCATTAAGAGCTAAGAAATGGCTGTGAGAATGAGTGGCTGAGAAGGATGAAGTGGGCTCACGGGGGACAAATATCAAGAAATTCAAAGTCCAGTTGTCAATTATCCATGAGAACACGGCAGGAATTCTAAAAAAAAGAAAAAGAAAGAAAAAAGTAATGTCTCCAGGATTCAGCGTTTCTTTTTTATATTAAAAAAAAAACTAGAAAGGATGTGTCTGTAATAAACAATTTTCATGAGTGGGACAATCTGATCAAAATGAGATTCAAGGGAAGGAGTATTCAAGTGAGAGGTAATGAGAAGCTTTGAAGGTAGTAAAAGAAAGAACAGAACTTAATGCTAAGATTCAGTGGTCCAGTGACTGACTGAGTAGAGAGAAAACAAACACCACGGTGGGGTGGAGCTGGCTCCAGGAGACTGACTGTACCAGTCTCCATCTCAAATTCAGTGGAGTTAGAGGGTGGCTCCAACTGCTCTGCTGTATTTGTCACACTCTTCCCCACCTCCACTAGCTGTACAACTATCACTAGGAGAAGCTAGGTTTCCAATGGCACAGGAGAGGAGGAACATTATAGCTGAATATCAAAAATGAACTTGAGTCTATCAAGCACAAGCAGTTTCAGACGTTAGAGAAAGAGAGCTGGGGTCAGAAAAGATGGGATGGTGAGATTAAAATTCTGAAAATAAATGAAGCACTGAGAATCTTGGGCACCTTCAAAAGTCCCAAAAGAACAAGGAAGAAAAGTACAGGTGTTGCTAAAAGACAAGATGAGGGGGAAAAAAACAAGGAAGATGTATTGTTCAGAATCGTCCATTTGACTTGGTCTGACAGGGAAAAGATGTCCTGGGTTGTCTTGTTCTGAGTGTTCCTGAACTTTGCTGTCTTTTGCTAATGGCATCCTGTTGAGGCGTGATCTTATTCCAAGTTGGAGAATTCCCTCTCCATTTCTGCTGATGGAAGCATGGAGTTGGATAGAGTGATGATCTTGAACTGACCATATTAGCGCCCTCTTGGATTCTGTTGAAGATGGCCTTAAAGCCAAGAAAGGAGCAAGTCATTAATTTTTAAATGATCATTTACAACAACGAAAATATAAAATATTTAAAATTACATTTCACACAAACAAATAGAAGATCTGCATGGAGAAAATATTTTAAAGGTTAATGCAAGACACTGAAATAAAATCAAGATAATGTGGGGCAATTAATTACAGACATGTAAGCATTGAATGTTCCAATGTTAGAGTGATGAAGAATTTCCTCATTGATGGATTAAGTCAAAGACACATTTTCTATAAAAGTCACAAGAGAAGAAAAGCATTAATGAATCTCACAAACATTTTCAAATAACAGAAAAATAAATGTGTAAGGATAAAACACCATCAAAAAATAAGGTTGAAAGGTTTTGTGATATGTTCAAACATTAAACATAAAGAATTATACATTATATAAATCTAATATGTATCATATTATAACATACAAAGAATATAATCTATATAATATGCATACTGTAATACATACAAAGTTCACTATTGCCCCAGGAGAAAAAAAAATCACTGCCGGGCATGGTAGTCCCTGTCTTTAATCCCAGAACTCAAGAAGGCAGAAGCAGGCAGATCTCTGTGAACTGGAGGCCAACCTGGTCTACAATGCCAGTCTAGGACAGATTAGGCTACACAGAGAGACACTGTCTTGAAAAACAAAACAAAATGCCTTGGTGAATCCTTGAGACCTAACTGGATCTAAACAGTCGGATCTAGTCAATGGTTTGCCCGATAGGTCATAACAAGTTGATGTGCTCAGGAATGACAGGAAGTTTCAGAGGTAGATCCAGTCAGAGGTAGTAGGGCTCTGTGAGTGTGTCCTTAAGATCTATGTTTTTTTAAATGGATTTCTGTTTTTGTTTTTGTTTTTTTCAGCTCCCTGGCTCCATGAGGTGAGCAGCTATGTCCTACAGCATCCTCTTGCCATGATGCTATCCTGATCAACAAGACAAAGTCAGTAGGATCTACTAACCAAGAACTCTAAGCCAACATACAATTTTCTTTTTTTAACTGTTTGTCTCAGGTACTTATTACAAAAATGAAATACTAACACATTCTGATGCTAGCTAAATGGCAACAATGCACTAAAAGTCACTAGAAAAAAAAAGCACCACCTAATAAACTGAGCTGTACATATAAAGTTGCATTTATACTACATTCTACACTAACATATCAATTCTGGGGTAACTAAATACAGAAAATTGTTAATTGTATTAAAAGTTGTTCTATCTTTGGAAATTGGGGAGGAGGCTCTCTCCTCCTATTCTGCTCCAAGGAGAAACACAGACTTTAATACTAGAGACAACACTGTGAAGTGCTGAAGGAAATAAACAGAATGGTTAGCTGACTGGCAATGACAACACTGGAGAAATACCAGCATGGGAGGCACATTTTACCCGTGGGAAACAAAGAAGGTGACTCAAACCGGACTCTTTACAAAGCAATGCAAGGTAACGTGCTCTTAAAGCCTGAGGAACTCAAGCTAGAAATCACACAGAAAGTCTCTAGGGATGTGAGGGCTATCTGGCTCGACAGCTGTCACCTGGCTGATTGCCAGGGTTGATAGGGCTAATATGGTTGGCTCTGTGGGTGTCCCTTCTTCCCTCACTACTCCATGAGCATCCCAGCAAAAACTGCAGTCAATTGAGCATGACTGGCCCATAGAGGAAGACTCATCTTTACTTATGACTATGAGTAGCTTCAATTACCTGCTAGAACTTCAAAACAAATTCATTAGAAGATATAAAAAATGTTTCTGCCTCTCTTCCACAGTGATCCTTGAAACTATAGGAGAGGGGTTTGGCGAAGGACAGAGGGATCCAAAGCCTCTCACTTTCTGCAAGGTTTCTGCACAGTTGGTATTCTCTATGTTAACTATCAGCTACTTCGTGAAGAAGCTTCCCTGAGGAGGACTGAGTGAAACAGTGATTTATGGGCATAGCAATAGATCATCAAGAGTCATTTTATAGCTATGTTCCTTTAGCAGAAGGAACATAATAGCAGGAGGTTTTCCCCAAGCCAAAGAACTATCTATTATAAGATTCTGGGCCACTTTAGCAAGGCAAGGGATGAGTTCCATCTCATGAAATGGATCTTAAATCCAATCAGAAAGTGATTGGTTACCTCCATTACATTTGTGCCACTATTGAGCCAATTTCTCTTGCCGGCAGGTCACTTTTGTAGGTTGCACAGTGGGTAACTGGATATTGATTATTCCCTTTTTCCTCCTGTAGCTGGCAGAATACTTCCAGCACCAAGGAAGTTAGTAGGAGCTAAGCTTCTAGTTGGGAAACAATTCATCTAGATTGTAAAAGCCAGAGGTTATGGGTGACTCTGGAACAGTGTCTCCCAGACATAACAGGACTGCTGCACACATGAACTCACAGAGACTGTGGCAGCACGTCTGAGACTTGCAGAGCTGTAAGCCGGGAAGTGGATCCCAGTACTGAGAGGGGAAAGTGGACACGGGCTCCTGCTTCTCCTGGCAAAGGGGAAATCAGCCTTCTCCGGTGGAGACCATTGGATAAAGCAACTATATCCCAGGGCAGACCCATGTCCAAGAGAATCTGTCCAACACAAAATGAACTCCAGAACTTTTCTGTGGACTTTTTGTTTGATTTTGTTTTGTTTTGGCATTTGTGTCTTATTTTTCCTTTGTTTTGATTTTCTGTTTTGTTTTGGGTTTTGGTTATTTTTGAAAGAGAGAAAGAAAGAACATAAAGTGGGTAGAAAGGTGATAAGGATTTTGGAGGATATGGGATATAAAAAAGTGAAACATATTTTCTGAAAAAAATTAAGTAAAAAAGAGAGAAAAAGAAAAATCTGTGAATGTAGAGACTGAAGCAGGACATTGTTAAAATAATCTATGGGACAAAAATGAATGTCCAAAGGAAATTATAGGAAAAATATATAGAATTGAAAGAAAACGCAAATGCTACACACTAAAACATGAGATTAAGCTAAGTAATTCTGAGAAAATGCACAGCCAATCATTACTTGTATTATAGTCTATAAAACAGTTCAGTTGATAATATGAATTCTTACCTCAAAAAACTAGTAAAAGAGAACACAATAAATTAAAAATCAATCCATAAAATAAACATAAAAGCAGAGAATACTGACACTGAAAACAGGAAAACAATATTGAAGTTTAATGAATCAAAGCACTAATTATTTTTTAAAAAATCAGTGCTACTGATAAATGTCTATGTAACAAGATGAACAATGGCAAAAGACAGAATACTGAAATGACTAACAGCAAGACAGAACAGAAAAAAATCACAACAGATCCTGCCATTGTTAAAAGGAAGGTAAGATAATGTTAGTTACTTTACGACTGTAAGAGAAACAGCTTAGAAGAAACAGAATAATTCCTCAGATGGCACAGCCAGCGTGCTTCTAAATAGAGAGAGTCCGGATAGGCCCATAAGATTGTTAAGTGAGGCTCCTGACTTGTTCCCTCTTTTTTCCTTCTTCTGATGTCCAGCCTCTTTGCCTTTCTGGATAGGAATTGAGCCTCTGAAAAGCTCTGCCCTGCAGACTATCAATGTAGATGCTGAGACTTATGGGCAACCTTTGGGCAGAGTGCAGGGAATCTTAGGAAAAAAGTGGGAAACAGTAAGATCTGGAGAGGACAGGAACTCCACAAGGAGAGCAACAGAACCAAAAAATCTGAGCACAGGGGTCTTTCCTGAGACTGATACTCCAACCAAGGACTATGCATGGAGATAACCTAAGACCCCTGCACAGATGTAGCCCATGGCAGTTCAGTATCCAAGTGGGTTCCATTGTAATAGGAACAGGGACTGTCTCTGACATGAACTGATTGGCCTGCTCTTTAATTACCTCTCCCTGAGGGGGAAGCAGCATTACCAGGCTACAGAAGAAGACACTGCAGCCACTCCTAATGAGACCTAATTGACTAGGATCAGAAGGAAGGAAAAGAAGTCCTCCCCTATCAGTGGACTTGGGGAGGGGCATGCATGCAGAGGGTGGAGGAAGGGAGGGATTGGGACTGGAGGAGGGAGGGAACCACGGTGGGGATACAAAGTGAATAAAGTATAATTAATAATGAAAAAAAAAGATTGTTAAGTGAATTGTGTTAGTAATTTAAGTGCTGCCCTCCCAAAAATCTTGAGGTCCAAGTGATTTTACTGGTGAATTTACCTAAATTCCAAAAAGAAAGTTGGTAACTACTCAGAAATAAAAATGAACACATTAATGAGTCATACAACAGTTTGGATGAATTTCAGAGGAATTATGCATCAAAGATCAACAATTTCTTAGTAAAATGTGGAAAAATTTATGAAATGTTATTTTATAGTAGCTAGCAAATAAATTGCCTATAGCAAAAAAAAAGCACATGTTGCCTTTAATAACCAGAAAAAAATTAACACATGATGATGGAATATAATTCACTCATTATTCTGACAAAAATTAAGCAAGTGTAAATTAAAGCTGTTGTAAATATTCTGAGATGGCTCAAAAGTTATCTCTGGTAATATCAAGGATTGGGAAGGGTGTACAGGTGAAAGAATTCTACACATGAGTTTGCAAATACATCCAACTGGTTTGAAAGAATAATGCTGTCTAATTATATCTTTACCCTAATTGTACACCTAGGCTAATTTCCTATAAAACTTTTCTGTAAGTGTCCAGTGAGATGGACAAAGTAAAATTTACCATACTCATGGTAATTAGATCATGATTTTGGAGACAGCCTGAACATTATGTGTCATAAAGCAGGACAGAAAATGTGAATTGAGTTACAGCCATTGTGCATCATGAAAGAGCCTCAGAAACAAAACAACAAACTGAAAAGACAAGTTACAAAAGACTATATACACAATACTCTATAAATTTTACTTTTATATATGTTTCATTTATATATTACATTCAATGCATAATATAAATGCTGATTAACATATTTGGTTTCAGCATATTTAATGTGTAAATTTGTAATTCTAAAATTTTTTTATTTTGAAATAAATACAGTACTTTTTGTTTTTAATTGAAGCTTTTCTTCTTGCTTTCTCTCTCTCTCTTTTTGATTTCTTTGTGGGAATCATGTTGTGGAAACTAAGGTAGCCATGAACTTTCTTGATCCTCATCTCAGACCCCAGAGTGCTGAGTCCGCAGCTTTATACAAATATGCCTAGTTGTTGGTGTGCTGTATATTAGCTGATATTTCCAGAGTGATATAAATCCTGTGCATCTTTGTGTTTTTTTGCATGAACCACATACACATTCATAATTCAAAATGAATAGTTAAGTTTAAACCTGAGAATGATCAGAATTTTTTAAATGTTTATATTGTGATTCACATTTAGTCTTGGTACATACACATAATATATTTAGCATAATATAATAACTTGAATTTATTTAATTTTCTACCCCAAAAAGAATTACAAGTTGACTTAATCCTTATCAATTTGCTACAGCATGATATTATGAATAAATATTGTGTTAATTTATTTCCTCAGGGATTTAGAATGAATTATTTTGACTGTTGAAGACATTCCACACTGTTTTCTAAGTATTGGTATGGAAATTCTCACTTGGACCTCATCACAGACTTTGAAATTTCCTTGTTTTCAAACTCTGAAACAATGAAAAACTAATTTTTTACTAACTTTACATATTCAAAATATAATTATCTCACATTATAAAACAATATATACAATTACTATAAAAATGCAAGGAGATATTTGGTCAATACCATAGCAACAAGTTTCCTGTAGGCAGAAGATAATGTCTCTATATGAAAGTTCTATACTGTCAACTACAACCATCTAGACAGTACAGTTCCCAGCTCTCAGGTGGATAGGCTTTTGATGTGCACTGTCATCAAGCTGGAGCGACATGACACCAGGACTGACAGCATCTCACCATTGTCCCCATTTCACTGCATCCATGTCAACAGTTGTTGCCATCTGTATTCCAAATGATGGTCACTCTGACTGGGAGGAAATGGAATCTTTTAAAAATTTTTTTATGTATTCATTTTATGTGTATGGGTGTTTTGCCTGAATATACGTCTATGTACCACATTTGTGCCTGGTGTCCAAGAAAGCCAGAATGAGGGGTCAAATCCACTGGGACTGAAGTTACAGGTGGTTGTGAGATGCCATTTGCATGTCTGAAATTGAGCCTGGGTCTCATGGAAGAGCAGCTCAGCACCTCTAAGCCATCTCTCCAATCCTGTGAGACAGAATCTTGAAACAGCTTTCATTTACACTTGCTTAGTGAGTAATAATGTTGAGATAAATTAAGAGACAGAAAACAAAATAGATTATAGTAATTAAAGAGGTACAATACTGTAGTCAAAAAGCTTAAGTAAGGAGGGGGTATGTGAATATAGGGAAATTAAGGGATAAGTGTAGTGGGTGCTAAAACAAAGAAAGCAGGTGTGGACTGCTATGTAGAAAAATTTCACAACCCAACTTGAATAAAATACTTAAATAATTGAAAGGATAGCAGAACACATGTGAAATGAAAGGAGGAGGAGAGACACTGCATGTTATAAAATTAAGTGGGGACTGGACCTAGTGAATGAATTAGAGGGTAGTGGGTGGGTTAACCAAAACCAAGGATACATAAACCTTACTTTAACCCACTAGTCTGTAAATAATTTCTAACTACCAATTTTAAAACAGAATTCAAATTGCATGGGTGGACAATGTTGTTCCCAGAAGACATGGCTGTTTAGAGGAAAAATGTATAGGCATGGGATACCTCCCTGCAAGTTATTGGCCAAGGATGTCCTAGAAGTTGCAAAACAACACTGGCTCTTGTCTTATCCATGATTATCCATGATAAAGCTACATGGTAAGACCATGATCATGATATATTTTAGAAGTGGGACATAGAAAAATCAATTTCAAGTAGACAAAGGAACTTCCTCCTCGCTAGCTACCTCTCACAGTGTCAAATGTGCTGTGCTCACTGTTGGGGAAGATGAACCATTAAAGGTCTTGTTCTGTACTGAACCCCGCATAATGCAACACCTGTTTGCCAGGCAAGACGGGCCCACTGGTGCAACAGTGGCATGACTGTTATAGGGTTACTAACCACTTTCTGATGTCTGGTACAGTACACCCAATCCAAGCTCATGATTAGGGATCATAGGGCCTAGGGTAGAACTGAGGAGCCATTGGCAGTACATAGTCCCTGTGGTGGAAGAATCACTTTTTTGTTGTTGGTTGGTTGGTTGGTTGGTTGGTTGGTTGGTTGGTTGGTTGGTTTGGCGTAGTCTGGTCTGGTCTGTTTGGGTTTGGATTATGTGGCCAGTGGTAGGTCTTCTATGCTTCAGTGGATGGCCCCACACTCATGAACTTAATGGGTTATCAAAAGAAAAAACAAGAAGTCAGGAGTGACTGTGATGGGGGGACTTGGGAGAGGTTGGAGAGGAGAAATTGGGATAAAAAATAATTGATCATATTTCATAGTATGCATATGTGAAGTTCTCAAAATGAAATAATTTAATTAAATATCACTTATGATACCCAGTAAATATTCTTTTCTACAGAAATGTTATCATTACTTGAGCTGTTCTGTTGTGGGAACTGTGCTAGAGAAAATGTCAAGTGTGTGTGTGTGTGTGTGTGAATTTCTTTTTCTGAATGCTGACAAAGCTCCATGATGAATAGCTTATTCTTCTCAGTTCATAGGGATGGCTGCATAGAATTTAAGTAATATCCATGTTTATACAAGTAACAAGGGAAAGATCTGAGTTTCAAATACGGATCAGTCTTCAAAGTCCTGCACATGGCTGAAACAGCATCTGCTGACCGTAATACTGCAGAACAGCTAAGAGAAGCTGCTCTGAAGAGAATGGAAAACAATAGTTAACTCATAAGAAGAAAAGTTACAAAAGAACTAAATGAGCCCTTCAAATAATACCCCTCTGTTCTCTTAAGGAAATCTTGCACATCATTTTTAATCCCAAGGAGTTAGAATAAAAGTATAAAACTGAAAACTTATCCATAGCTTATGAAAATTCATCAACAGTTAGAAAGATGTTATATTGTCTATATCCATGGTATAAGCTAAGTTTCAAAAAAGGTATTTTAATATATGCTACCGGCTAATAACTTATATAATTATAATTTTAGCTGAATACATGTTAAATTATTGCTGGTTACTGATGCTATTCTGCATTGTTACATTAGTGCTTTTGTTACGTATTTTGTTGTATATGCTAATGAATATGATACCGTAAATTTTGAGGTGAGGTCCATGAAAAGCCTTCTGTGCAATTTCTATACTATTTTTAAATGTCACTGGGCTCAGAAAAGCAGTTAAGCAACAGGATAGTAAACATCTAGAAAAGGACTTGATAGGTTATTGTTTGTTTTTGTTGCTGTTGTTGTTTCTTCAAGCAGATCACCTGGACAACTACTGGTTCACCTCATGGCACAACTGGAAATCTAAGTTTTGGTTATGACAATAATGGTAGGATTACAACTGCAGAAGCACCAATCAGTGTCTTCACATAGGTGCAAGTGTGTTCCCAGGTATTATATGGCCATTTCCAGGGCACAGTCATACTATGCTGGAGATCATGGAGAGACTGCTGAGAAGATGTCAGAATACTCCCATCCTCACCTACACTGTAGGGTTTGAATACATCATCTGCAAAACCTGAGTGCTCCTTCCTGGGGAGCCTCCCAGAGCTGTGCTCATTGTACTTGCAGAAGACATCTGTGCTATACTTCCACACACCTATGACTGCACAAGAGTTATTCTCCTATCAAACATGCATCAACTGACCAGACAGACAGCCACTGAATTAAATGGGTCTGTGCCATTCCATTCATCAGTGCTTACTGAAGACAGCTGTTCAGTATTGCCCTGGTTCTGTCTTTATCATCACACTGGAAGGTGGTCCACGGAAGTTCTGATCTCCCAGTATCTACCACAGCAAGGCTGGTCTTGCCCAAGAGGAAGAATATGTGGCCAAGACAGAGATGGCATGCTCAGCTCTATTGAAAGCTATTTATAAGAGTAACAACTATTTTTTTTCTCATAATAAACTCTCAATAATTGTTGCTAAATACCCTGCTTCCTGGCAAGTACTCTAAAATATTTTAGTACATGTTTTTCCATCTTCTAATTTTTTAAAAATTGTATTTAAGATGGCTTACTATTTTTTCAAAGTTTTCAACCTTTGACATTTGAATTTTTAAAATACAAAGTATTTAAAAGTTTCATTGTAAAAATGTTTAAGCCAGTCAGGGAGGCAGAGGTAGACACATCTCTGTGAGTTCAAGGTCAGCCTGGTCTATAAAGCGAGCCCCAATTGTGTGAAGGCTTCGCTGATCCTGACAGCCTGCTTTGTCTCTGTGCTGCGCACCCTCACCAGACATGTCTAGGCCAGTGAGTTGCCAACTGGACATAAACTGGCTCCAGTGTGTAAGTCCATTATGCATATCTTGTGCATAACTGCTCTAAAGGATATTATTTTGTGTATTTTATGTGTCCGTAGTGTACCTTGCAATAGTATGTAAAAAGTAAGATTTGCATATTGATGATGCAACATCGACCCAGGTGTCATGACAATGAAAACACCAAATAAACCTTGAAGAGCGAAAAGAAAGGAAGGAACGAAGGAAGGAACGAAGGAAGGAAGGAAGGATGTTTAAGAATCCATTTATCTTCTCTCCATTTGGATAAGAAATATCTAAGCTTTACAAATTTTTAATTGAAGCATAATTTAAATCACATAAAATTTAAATCACATAAAATGTGTCTAGCTTAAGAAAGAGTTCAGAGATGGAAAGACATTCATATCGTTGAAAGAATATACTTGGCAGTTGTCAGAAATAACCCAATTAATTCATGACCTGTGTGATAAGGATTCGTGTGAAGAAAAACATCAAGGGCTACCCTCTAAAACTGCTCTCGTCCCTGATCAAGAATAATATAACACCCTGCGGATGCTGGCATGAACTGGCGGAAATTAAATATAGGATGGAAATATAGTAGCCACGGCATACCACAAAATTCCTCTGCCTAGCCTCCATGGGGGGAAAAAAAGAGCAATCCTGAAGGCTAACAGTAAATATAACACCCTGCGGATGCTGGCATGAACTGGCGGAAATTAAATATAGGATGGAAATATAGTAGCCACGGCATACCACAAAATTCCTCTACCTAGCCTCCATGGGGGGAAAAAAAGAGCAATCCTGAAGGCTAACAGTAAACTACTAAAACCCAGCAACGCAGCACCCTACACTGCAGATGCTCCGCCCGATGTGCTGCTGCAACAGCAGACTAACACGGCCAGGGTAAACAGTGCAGAGCCAATGAGCTGGCAAGTGTGTTCATTTCCCTCCTTCAGAAAGAAGAAACAGAAGCAGTGTGCACTCGCCTGAGACACGCAAGCATTTACGGTCTCTCTCAGAATGACATTCTCACCCGTAGACATAAAATGAGTCTGTAGCGATTTTTACTGTTTAGAAACCTCACAGGACATCACTAATAATTACATTAGAATGGATAAATAAAACATCTAATGGTATTTAATAAATTCTGAATTTCATGATAAATATACAAAAGAGGTGATTTGTGCAAATAGAAGGTCAAGTGCTCCTGGTGCAGAGAGCTTGACTGCCTATAGATGAGCTTAGGGATACACAGTTTTGGAACATCTTGAAAACATGAGGTAGCATGGCTTATATAGCCAAGGTTAATGCATCACCTTGCTCAATCTTGCTGCAGGCTCTGCTTCTATGTCCTTGACAGACATGTCTCTTCCACACCAACACAGAGCCCATAGCCACTGTCAACATCCATCAACTTGGATGGCACTCAGTTGTATCAGGAGTTTTGATTATGATACAGAAATAAGCATCTTTAAAGATGGGCAGTTTAATAACCTAATTTTATGTACTTATACACAATATCCAAAAAGATCACAAATTGTCTGAAGAAAAAATAAAACAAAAATAAAAACTAAAGATGATGCAAGAATATGAGGAAAATGGAGCAGAAGTCCATACTTTAAAGGCCCAGTTAGAGTCTTTAAGGAGTGTGTTGGCTAGTTTCATGTCAACTTGCCATAAGCAAGAGGTATTTGGAAAAGCAGGCTCTCAAATGAAAAAAATGTCTCAATAGTATTGGCCTGTAGGCAAAACTGCTGCACATTTTCTTAACTGTGATCTACATAGAAAGGCCCAGCCACAGAGTGTGGGGCTACCCCCGGTCTGGTGGTCCTGGGTTCTACAGGAGAGCAGGCTGAGCAAGCCATGGGGAGCAAGCCAGTAAGCAACATCCCTCATGGCCTTTGCATCATTGGCTCTGGCCTTCAGGTTCCTGCCCTGTTTAAGCTCCTGTCCTGACTTCCTCCAATAATGAACACTGATATGGAAGCATAAGCCAACTTTGCTTCCCAATTTTCTTTTGTTTATGGTGTTTCATCACTGCAATACTAACTCTAAGAAAGAGATTCAAGTAAATATTACATCAATTGACATATTACTAGGCTTCTAAGAAAAGAGTAAATGGTGGAAATAAAATTAAGAAATAAAATTTGGAAATTAAAATAGAGCTTTCAAAATAAAAACATATTCAGTGGGTTGATCATGATAAATTGGATGAAGTCATTCTCCCACTAGGCAAACAGAGGCAATGATCACATGATACATCAGAATGATACATCAGAATGCAAACCAAAGAGATAGGAATATGGAGGGAAGATAAGGCTTACAAAATACAGTTTTGAGAAGGCAAACTGTACATATTGCCAGTTTTAAAAATGGAAAGAAGGGATACAAATTAACAATAAACATGAAATGTTCTGTGATAAAACAGCACAATGGGTTGGAGAATGAAAAGTTCTGAGTTATTTTAAAGATGGCAAACAAACTTTACCTTCACCTTGTTATGGTTCTGTTATAATTTAACAACTCTTTAAAGAAGAAAAAAACACCTAAAGAAATAGAAAAATTACAGACATTAAGTTAGAACTTTCCTCAAAACATAGATTTTAGCAAGAAAATACAGAAAAAGGTTTTTGTCTAGGAATATTAGAGAAGTATTTCACTAGTCAGCTTGAAAGTTCCTCATGTCATATAAATATAGCCATTTATGGTCAAATGTCATTGCCATACCTTTTCAAAATATTGGTACTTTAGTGTTTTGCATCACATACAGCATTGGCTATTTTCACACAAAACAAGAATCACACTGAAAGCAAACAGCAGAGCATGTGAGACAACAAGGCCGTTCCCCTGAAATGCAAATGAACCGTTAATTTAAATTGACTGAATATTATTAACTGAATATTGACTGAAGGCAAAATGAGAATATTTCAGGTGAGCAAACACTGCGATGGTTTATCTCCATAGAATATCTTGAAAGCTATTCTAGGAAATCCCTCAGGAGAACAAAGAAGGCCACTCATAAGGAGCAGCGGAGAAACTAAGTAAGAGGGGCAGCGGAGTGTGAGCTGGTGGGCTAGGAAAGACTGCCTGCGTTAAGAGACATGCTGCTGGGCCCATTTCCCGCTCCATGGCTCCATTCAAAATAGCTAATTCTGCAAGAAATCATGCTTATGCACATATAATACATTTAAGTGGTGTTTTATTGAGTTCACTTATTAATTTACTAAAAATAGAATTACCAATATAAAACAAACGCAAGCACTACCAATTATGAGGGTATTAATACTAATTCTCAGTGCAGTGAAACGCTTTAGATGCACCTTTATTTCTATAACAGAATCCATAAGTGCTACTATCTAAGTGAATAAACAAATATACTCTGACACTATATGATCATCAATACATGCAAATTTAAATATTAACAAAATGACTGGTCAGAGAGAAGAAACAGATTCGCTTTATATAGTACAGTCTGTGAAGCCTCAATTTCTTATCATGTAGGTACTTCCTTACGTATGGTAGTGCCTCACCGAGAAAAAGATACTGTACACTTATAAATAATTTGTATGCTCTCTATTTTCAAAGTGGTTTGTCAAATAACAGGTCATCTTTGCATTTCAAATATACGGTCTTACAATAGTTAACAAAGGGCTCATCCAATTGTCACTGAGCATGGCGTGCCACCTGAAGGAGTGTGTGTGTGTGTGTGTGTGTGTGTGTGTGTGTAGCAGGAATGTTCCTACGTGATGAGCACGATCATGACCCAAAGTTCTGAACGGACCGAATCTACCCCAGATGAATAGTGATGATGGAGAAACATCACACCAACCTGAAGGTCATCAAAGCTTATGGCGTCAAAGGCTTAACAGAACTGAAGGTGTTTAGTATTTACTTTATTCTAATATTCTACGAAATACCTGATTCCAACGCATTCCCCAAAGGATAAAAAAACGTAATTGGTATTATGAGTAAACATGCTCTATGTTGAATATGTACAAATATTTTCTTCTACGCCACTACTGAAAGCTATTAGAGAAGAAAATACTTTGAATAAAAAGTAAGTGTCAAGGATGGAGCTTCAGCTGAGTAGTTAGTGGCACTTGCTGCTCAACTGTGAGGGGCAGGCCTATGACCCCAGGACCCATACAGCCAGCCAGGGTCCTCCACTGACGCCTCCAGCACCAAGGCGTCTGATTCACTCCTCTAGCCTAGGCTCAGGCACAGGCACTTGTACCCCCACCACACATACTACATTTACACACAGAACATAAATAATCTTCAAAAATTAAATAAATACAGATGTGGATGTTACAGTGCTATTTTTATAAGCAAAACTATTTCCACATTCATTAGTTTTATAACAAGAAATTATACTTCTATGGCAGTTTGTGTTTACTGTCACCTTCGTGGGATCTGGAGTCACCTAAGAAACAAGCCAAGGCACACGCTTAGCTGGTTTTCTAGATTAGTTCAGAGCCTCCGCCCCTGCCCCTGAGAGACTGTCTTGATTACAGGAAGTGCCGTGGAAGACCTGCCACCACCATGGGCAGCAGGCTGCCCGGGGTGAAGTTTGGAACTGCATAGAAAAAGGAAGAAGCTGAAGACAGCATCGCTCACCATGCCTGGCTGCAGATACAGTGTGCTCTGTCGCCTTAACTACCTGCTGCCATGACTCTCTCCCTCCCTGTAATTGCTCTCCTTGGGTATTTTATACCAGTAACAAGATAAATACCTAATACAACTCCTGTAACATGAATTACATTCTTTCTTGTCCTCTTTTTATTCCTTTGACTATACATTTATATAGGATTTTAATTATTATTCTGATAACCAAGCAAATGTATTGAATAGACACATAAATTCTTAAATGGTGCACAATTCTATCTATGCATTTTAAAAATGAAGACTAGGGAAATTATGTCACACCACAGGAAAAGAAAAAGCCTTTTCTTTAGGACAGAGGTCACAGTGAGTAGAAATGCGGGCAGGTGTGCTGACTGCTGGGCCTGTGGTGAGGTGGGTACACAGAGACTCTGAGCTGCCCTCACCATGAGTGAGCATGTGACCCGAGTTAACCAATCGCTAGTTCTGTTGGTCCAAGCTCTACTCCCCTCTGTAAAACAGCTTGTAACAAATAAGCTCCAAACTTCCTCTAGAGTAAATAAACTCAGAGTGTATGACTAGCTCTCTTGTAGATATCTGAATGTTACAAACCAGCTAATAGGAACATAAAGAAATGTCATACCTTTCTATCATCCTTCACCTTTGTTTTATATCCACTGTCCTGTATGGATTCATGAAGACCTTTCTGAATAGGGCCTTCTGACTTGTTTTCTTTCTCACAACTGTAACCAGCTGCAAGATAAAAGCCATAAAAGATATGATTATAACAAACACATATATATTGAGATTCTTTTAATGCATGTCTTATGAAAGTATTAAAATTATACAGTGCTTCTGAGACAGGTCAGGGTTAGTGCTTACCCATACTTGCTGCCAAGTCTGTTGACCTGAGTTTGATCCCCAGGACCCACATAGTGAAAGGAGTGAACTGACTCCTCCCACAAGTCACCCTCTATCCTTGACACTGTGTGGTGGCACACACACACACACACACACACACACACACACACACACAATCTTTTTTATTAAAAAAGGTTTTTATTAAAGTTTACTCTTTAATTTTATTCTATGTGTCTGAGTGTTTTGCCTGCATGCATGTGGATTACGTTTGCGTCTGGTGCCCACTGAGTACAAAGAAGGCATCATTCCCTCTGGAACCGGAATTAGAGATGTTTGTGACCAAGGCCAGTCTTCTGCAGGTACAAGTGCTCTTAACCATGGAGTCACCTTTCTAGCACCCTCTTGGGCTGTGTGTGTGTGTGTGTGTGTGTGTGTGTGTGTGTGTATCTGTTTGTCTGTGTGTAAAGGAGAGACAGAGAGACAGGGACAGAGAAGGAAGGAGGCAGAGAGGAAGATAGAGGGTTTAACTGTATAGTCATGCCTGGCCTGTTAACTTACTACATAAACCAGGATGGCCTTGACCTCAGAGATCCACCTCCTTCTGCCTCCTGAGTGCTTGGATTAAAGCTGTGCACCATCACGCTCAGCCACATTAAGTTTTTAAAATATGGTTAAAACCAAAATACACTAAGATCTTATTATTACACAAATTTTAAAGGTACTAATTCAATACTATAATACAAACACACTAAAGTGCTTTAAGTTGGGTTTCAAATTTCAGTTTCTCAAAATGTAGGGTGGTATTTCTTAGAAGGTTAACAAAATGAAATTGTGAGCCAGCTACAAAAAATGGAAACAAATTCCTGTATCATAAGACTATGAGCTTATAAACAAAGTTGAAAACGGCCAGAAAACTAATAATAAGCAATGACAATATTTTAAAGAAATGGTAAATGTCTTAAAGGTTACATAATTGTATTGGCTCTGCCTCTCAGTGTTGAGAACAGGTAAAAAAGAATGGCAATACCTGAAGCACTGTCTCCCTGCTCTCCAGAGATAGGAGAGGTCTCATGAAATCCTGAGGGAGTGAGAGGAAAAGACCTTTGATTCACTGCTCTCTATACATACATATACAGGCACATATGACTTGCACTCTATATCTAAATGATTTACATATATAAATATGACTTTCATTTTATATCTAATTGATTTAAACATATAGGAACATATGATTTGCATGCTATGTCTAAATGATTTACACATATAGGTATATATGACTTGTACTTTATGTCTAATTAATTTAAAATAATAAGGCATATTCACTAACAAATAGATAACTCAATACTGGTTATAGCACTAGATTTATGGCAGAGAGAAAAATGACAAAAACAAAAGTATCTGGATGATCTCAATGCCAAGGCTCTCTTAAAAAAGTATATAAACAAACAAAACCAAGAACCATGTCTTTTCCTCCTGTACAAAAATCAATCCAGAGGCGGCGATCAAAAACCTTAAAAGACAAACTCTGAAACTGCTTAAGGGGGAAAAAAAACTTGAAGACAAAGGTAAGGCCTGTCTGAAAAGGATTCCAATAGGCCAGAAATTATAATAAGAACTGAATGACAGAGGAAGTTGACAAGATAGCCCAGATGGTAAAGGCACTGGCCATGTAAGCCTGGTGACCTGAGTTTGAACCCTGGAATCTATATTTGCAGAAGAAATGACTCTACAAAGTTGTCACCTGGCTTCTAAGTACACACACACACACACACACTATTAATTAATTTTCTTTTGCAAAAGATTGGCAAGTGGAATTGCATAAAGCTAAAAAGTTTGTGCACAGCAAAGGCAACAATGAACAGTTTGAAGACAAGGTGAAAAGAACAGCAGACATCTAACATGTTAATACATACAATATACAGAGTTCAAAACTTAAACAACAAAATATACAATGATTCAGTAAATAAATTAATGAAGTGATCAATTTTCAAAAGATTAAGTACAAATGCCCAACAAAAAATATATCAAAAATCTTTAATGCCTGGACCATCAGTGAGATGAAATCAAAACTACACTGAGATTCCAAGGAGGAGCATGCAGCTGGCATGTGATTTCTTTCCTAACCTAAGTTTCTTAACCTGTACCAGTTCCTGAGAAAAGACCAAATGTTAAAAGCAACCTCATAATAACACAGAAGAAACTGTTCAGTCACCAAGCACTAAGGACTTAGGTACTTAGAATGCCATTCCTTCTTCAGTGACGCTGCAAAATTGGAAGGCCAGTTTTCAGGAATATGTTAGGAAGAACAACGCTTAGGGACCATAAGACACAAGGAAGGTTTCCACTCCTGATCCTTTTACTGTATTTACTTTTCAAAGACCACAGCTTTCAAACTGATGACAATTTTAAAGGATAATAATCACCTTCCACATCTGATTTATCTTTTACCGAATGATGGCTACTGTCACAAAAATATTACACATTATTCCATGCAGCTGTGTCAATGATCCTTGAAGGGTACTATCCTTTGCTGTTTTATAGATGGGCAAAGGCCTGGTGCACTGGTAGCCAGAGAGGAAAAAGGAGAATGCAGAGGGGGAAAATATCCAGCTCTTAAACAGATTTGCAGAAATCTTAGAAGATTTCATACAGTAATAAGACCACACAAGGCATCACTTTCTAAAGGAAACTAAAAGGCAAAAAGCTAGCAAGCAAATGAGGACAGGAAAAAGGAAAAATGGACATATGAAAGGAACTGATTTATTACTGCATGTTTGTTATTCAGCAAACAAAATTAAATTACAAAAATGTATATCGTAGTAAATGTTAGAAAATTCAATATTTTGGGAATAAACATTACATAATATATACTAGCAGAGAAATAATGGTTCTCATTTTCTAATATAATAATCCTTTTTGTAATACAATAATCTGAATGTGACTTCCACTTCCTGTAACATAAGTATTTTCTTTACACAAGTATTTGTATAATGAATAAAAGGCTCAGACATTTCTGTCTTTGTAGAGTTCCTGGATAACCACATGTGATATTTATTAATGTCCAGCAATATCCAGTAACTCCATATTCCCATGACCAGATGCTCATGCTTATCTCCTGCTGATTGCTACTGACAACCCTTACAGTCCTGCCTAGGGACATGCAGTTTTAGAATCTACATGGATGTAAGAAGCATTATCTAAATATCTATGATTCCAAGAGAACGTTTTTAAAACAGCAAGTGGGCAAACAATGTTAACTTATAGGAATTTGATTTGTTGAACATTCCCATGTATGCACACATTCAATCAGGGTTAACTGAATATGCCCATGTCCCGGGGAAGATTGGACAATACTTTCCTCCACCTAACATAAACCTCCTAGCACCTAACATTGCCAACTTCTAACTCCCCTACAGAGCAAACAAAACTGTAAAAAGAATTGTTTAAATGAAAAATGCTACTGAAGAAATTACTCATAATTTAAACCCAGAGTGATAATCATAAAATATTTAAGATATGAGGACACATACAAGCAAATATAACTAAAAGTAAAAAAAAAAAACAGAGTTGAAGAAACAGTATTTGAAAAGTAATATTACATCCTTCTAAATTAGACTACATAGTCTATGTGCCAGTATAAAAAAGAAACATCTCATGGTACAATTCTGAGCAGCAATATATTTAACAAAAATAACTTAGAAGACACTCACTAACTAACGTGTAGGACATGAGGAGCACCTTGGGCTCTTGGGTGAGGATACGATAAGGAGGCCTTGTTCTGCTCACCTACAAGCACTAAACCAGGCAGTGTTTTGCCTACTCCTTAGGATACCTATTTCCTCTCTTAAGAGTTGAGCAATTTTTTATGATTTTCATTTTACCAAATGAGCAGTAATTAGAAATCTTAATTTCTTAACTAGTTTAAATTCTTACTTATAATGTATGGATGAGCCCTCAATGTGTGGGTTAGAAACGAGAATTTTGAGGCTGGGCATGGTGGTACACACCTTTAATACCAGCACGCCAGAAGCAGAGACAGGTAGATATTTGTGAATTCAAGGCCAGCCTAATCTATGCAGTGAGTTTCAGGTATATAAAAAGAGACACATCTCAAAAATTAAAAAAACAAAGAAGAAAGAAATTCTGTATTCAAGTCACTGCCTTATACCAAACCAGAAAACAAATGCAACTAATGGAAGCATGACAAGGTAAAAACATGGAAAAGAACTACAAAATCAAGGAAAAGATTTTTAACTATGAGAATGTTACTTATAAGCCTTTATTAATCATATACAATGAGCATGGCTCTGCAAACATTATGGCATTAAATTTATTTAAATATTCTAATTCTGGCATTTTCATAAATATTAGAGCCTCCTTTCCTTTCTTTCTTTATTCTTTTTTGGTTTTTCAAGACATGGCTTTCCTGTGTAGTCCTGGCTGTCCTGGACTCTCTTTGTAGACCAGGCTGGCCTCACAGCTATCCTCCTCCATCTGCCTCCCTAAGTGCTGAGATTAAAGGCTTGCACTACCATGTCTGGCTAGCTATTTCCTATTTTATTAATTTTTATTTTTTATGTTAATTACATTTTATTCACTTTGTATCCCAGCTGTAGCCCCCTCCTTTATTCCCTCCCAATCCTACCCTCCCTCCCTCATCTCCTCCCATGCCCCTCTCTAAGTCCACTAATAGGGGAGGTCCTCCTCCCTTCCATCTGACCCTAGCTTATCAGGTCTCATCAGGACTGGCTGCAATGTCTTCCTCTGTGGCCTGATAAGGCTGCTCCCCACTCAGGGGGAGATGATCAAAGAGCCAGCCACTGAGTTCATGACAGAGACAGTTCCTGTTCTCCTTACTTGGCAACCCACTTGGATACTGAGCTACAATGGGCTACTTCTGAGCAGGGGTTCTAGGTTATATCCATGAATGGTCCTGCATTAAGAGTATCAGTCTCAGAAAAGACTCCTAAAGTGTAGGGAATCTTATGAAAGCTTTTTCCTATATTTTAAACAAGCAATTCAAGTTTAGTGATATATAATTTCAAATGTATTTTCCAGTATATTTTAACAAATATATATTAAAGGGTGACTGAGCTGTAAGGCCTTTGGATACATTATTTTTTTT
>REGO01000155.1:3737447-3753998 GCA_010120015.1 Rhombomys opimus | reverse complement strand
ATGTATGTCCATACACAGAAATACTTCCCTTTCCTGCCGGCACTCCCTTTCTGTTCACTTATTGATATATTTTCTCTTAATTCTCTGAACATATTCACAAATGCTCATTAGCATTTTTTACTTGTTAAATTCATTTCAGGGTTGGCCTCCATGTATTACTTCTTGTCTTGACTGTGGGTCATATATTTCTATACATATTCAAATGGTTAATTATGAACTGGGTAGACAGATGACACATTGTAGAGAGTCTGAGCAAATGTCTTCATTTGAAGGGTGATGGCTTTTATTTAGGAGAGGCTAATTTTGGGTTCATCAATTTGAAAATCAAAGATTAGTTTTAATGTGTTTGGGGTAAATTTATGTAAAGCCCTCAGATGTCCAAGGCCAGTAACTTAGTAAGAATCCAGTTATAAACTTATTCTGCTATGAATCCTACATGAGCTTTGTGGCAGCCTTTTTGGAGTTAATGGCAAATTTGGAGTTAATGGCATCTGAGCAATGGAATTCGGCCTTTTGGCTTTGGCTATTTTCCAAAGTCCAGTTTCTCATAAACTGACCTTGGTGGTCCTACAGCGGACTGCTCTGACCCTGAGAAACTCTGTGCAACCATAGTAACCAGAGAGCAGGCTCGGTGTAACATTGAGTGAGCTCTCCTATGTTTTGACCAAGTCAAGCTCCAACGTGAGAAACTGCTTGTACTTTTTTGCCTACTTAAGTATTAACCTAACGTCCATTAAATCGACACCTGGATCAGCATGTAGACTTGGTGTCCTTCTCTGTGTCACCCTGTCTTTCTCTCCCAGCCCTCTCTCAGGTGGTATTCAGGTGTCACTGCTGGCCGGTGACAGAGCTTGGCCTTTGGGTTTTTTTATTTAATTTTATTTTATTAATTACACTTTATCCACTTTGTATCCCTCCATAAGCCCCTCTCTCCTCTCCTTCTGGTCCCACCCTCCTCTCCCCCTTCTTCATGCATGCCCCTCCCCAAGTCCATTGATAGGGGAGGTCCTCCTCTCCTTCCTTCTGATCTTAGTCTATCAGATCACATCAGGAATGGCTGCATTGTCATCTTCTGTGGCCTGGTAAGGCTGCTCCCCCCTCAGGGGGAGGTGATCAAAGAGCAGGCCAATCAGATTATGTCAGAGGCAGTCCCTCTTCCCATTACTATGTAACCCTCTTGGACACTAAACCACCATGGGGTACATCTGTGCATGGGTTCTAGGTTATTTCCATGCCTGATTGGAGGACGAGTCTCTGGGAAGACCCCTGTGTTCAAATTTTCTGGTTCTGTTGCTCTCCTTGTGGGGTTCCTGTCCTCTCCAGATCTTACTATTTCCCACTTCTTACATAAGATTCCATGCACTCTGCCCAACCATTGGCCATAAGTCTCAGTATCTGCTTTGATAGTCTGCAGGGCAGAGCCTTTCAGAGGACATTGGTTTTAAAGAGCAAATATGGGATGCTAAACTATTAATGTCCTGCTAAGGATGCACAAAAGTGGCCTGCCACCAGGCATAGCTACCCTTGCAGCACCTCCTATCAGGGTTAACGTGGAGATTTCTAGTCTCTTCTTAGTCTTAGAGAAGTGCCCCTTCCTGTCAAGTTTTAGCAGTCCTGCGGTGTGCAGGTAGCTATGTCATCAACCCATATTCAACTCCCTCACAGAAGCAGCAACTCTACACCGAAACTCTTCTGTGACATTTTCTACAGATACCAGTTGTTTCAACAGCTCTGAAACCATGCTATTTTGCTTTTAGTTTCATCAAGAGTACCATGTCCTACATACAAAATTAACTAAAAAACAAACAAACATCCAAAAACAAAACAGTAGCCCTCCTGTATATGAAATAAAAAAAGGCCGAGAAAGAAATGAGGAAAACAACACCCTTCACAATAGCCACTAATAACATAAAGTACCTTGGTGTGACTCTTAAAAAGCAAATGAAAGATCTGTTAAAAAAAAAAAAAAAAACTTCAAGTCTCTGAAAAAAGAAATTGAAGAAGATATCAGAAGATGGATCTCCCATGCTCATGGATTGGTAGAATTAACATAGTAAAGTAAAAGTGGCCATCCTGCCAAAGGCAATCTACAGATTCAATGCAATTCCCATCAAAACACCAACACAATTCTTTACAGACCTTGAAAGAACAGTTCTCAATTTCATATGGATAATAAAAAACCCAGAATTGCCAAAAGGATCCTGTACAACAACAGATCATCTGGAGGTATCTCCATCCCTGATCTCAAGCTGTACTACAGAGCAATAGTAATAAAAACTGCATGGTACTGGCACAGAAACAGAATGGTGGATCAAAGGAATTGAATAGAAGACCCCAAAAGAAACCCACACACCTATAGATATTTGATTTTTTGACAAAGAAGGCAAAAACATACAATGGAAAAGAGACAACATCTTCAACAAATGGTGCTGGTCTAACTGGATGTCTACATGCAGAAAAATGAAAATCCATATTTATCAGCCTGCATAAAACTAAAGTCCAAGTTGATCAAAGACCTCAACATAAAACCAGCCACACTAAATCGGTTAGAAGAAAAAGTAGGGAAGAGCCTAGAATTCATTGGCACAGGGGACAACTTCCTGAACAAAACACCAACAGCACAGGCTCTAAGACCAACAATCAATAAATGGGACCTCATGAAACTGAAAAGCTTCTGTAAAGCAAAGGACACTGTCATCAGAACAAAATGACAGCCTACAGACTGGGAAAGGATCTTCATCAACCCTATATCTGACAGAGGGCTAATATTCAGAATATATAAAGAACTAAAGAAGTTAAAAAGCAACAAATCGAGTAATCCAATTAAAAAATGGGTACAGAGCTAAACAGAGAATTCTCTGTAGAGGATTGTAGAATGGCAGAGATGCTCAACGTCTTTAGTCATCAGAGAAATGCAAATCAAAATGACCCTGAGATTTCACCTTACACCCATCAGAATGGCTAAGATCGAAAACTCAAGTGACAATACATACTGGAGAGGATGTGGAGAAAGGGGAACCCTCCTCCATTGCTGGTGGGAATGCAAATTTGTACAACGACTTTGAAAATCAATCTGGTGCTTTTTCAGACAATTAGGCATAGTGCTTCCTCAAGATCCAGCTATACCACTCCTAGGCATATATCCAAAAGATTTTCAAGTACACAATAAGGACATTTGCTCAACCATGTTTGTAGCAGCCTTATTTGTAATAGCCAGAAGCTGGAAACAGCCCAGCTGCCCCTCAGTGGAGGAATGGATGCACAAATTGTGGTATATCTTCACAATAAAATATTACGTAGCAATTAAAAACAAGGAAATAATAAAGTTTGCAGGCAAATGGTAGGATCTGGCAAAGATCATTTTGAGTGAGGTATCCCAGAAGCAGAAAGATACACATGGTATATCTCACTTACAGGTGGATATTAGACCTATAAGATAGGATAAACATACTAAAATCTGTACGCCTAAAAAAGCTAAGCAAGGAGGAAGACCCGGGGTAAGACGATCAATCCTCAGAAAGGCAAATGGCACAGACATTGGAAGAAGGAGAAAAAGGGGAACAGGACAGGAGCCTACCACAGAGGGCCTCTGAAAGAACTCTACCCAGCAGGGAATCAAAGCAGATACTAAAGCTCATAACCAAACTTCGGGCAGAGTGCAGGGAATCTTATGAAAGATGGGGGAGATAGAAAGACCTGGAAGGGACAGGAGCTCCACAAGGAGAGCAACAGAACCAAAATATCTGGGCCCAGGGGTCTTTTCTGAGACTGATACTCCAACCAAGGACCATGCATAGAGATATCCTAGAACCCCTGCTCAGATATAGCCCACGGCAGCTCAGTATCCAAGTGGGCACTCTAGAGTAGGGGCACCCTAGTAAGTTCATTGACATGAACTCAGTGGCTGGTTCTTTGATCACCATCCCCTGAGGGGTAACAGGCCACAGAGGAAGACAATGTTGTGAGTCCTGATGATACCTGATAAGCTAGGGTCAGATGGAAAGGGAGGAGGACCTCCCCTATCAGTGGAATTGAAGAAGGGCATGGGAGTAGATGAGGGAGGGAGAGTGGGAAGGGGAGGGAATGAAGAAGGGGGCTATAACTGGGATACAAAGTAAATAAAATGTAATTAATATATAAAATTAAATTAAAAGTAAAAAAGAGTGCCACATTCTAGGCACCCATCTCCCAGGGCTTGGTTTAGAAGTTTTCTCAGACAAGATAACATGGTTGATTATGGAAGTAAATCTATATTTTTCTTTGTGTCATTTGTCTTCTGTGAGTTGTACTGTATGTTTGCCAAAGCCTAAAATCTGTTGCTTCATCTACCAGTTAGTTATGGTGTTATCTGTGGTACAAAAGTTAGTCTGCTATTAGGAAATTCCATCAGGCTCTGACCAGTAGCCGCTCTATAGCATCTAAAACATAGTCTTGTTTAAAGTAAGTCTCTATGGTGTTGCATCTAGATATATCATTGATCTATTTATTTACAAACTAGTTCGCACAATATTTATTCACTCTTAAATGTACTTATAAAAATGTTCATACTATCCGGTCAGTATTAATAAACTAAACACTCATCACATTATATTCTTACCTTTGATTTTAGGGATATGAATATGCGCTATCTCTATGTTCTTCAGTGATGCTTGAAGTCCAGAAATCTAAAAGCAAATAATGCAAACATATTAAATTATATAATAAATTAATTTTAAAATGTTAAGTAGAATACAAGGTTTAAAAATTGATTGCATGTGTTACAGTCGTATAGCTTGGTCTTCATGTAGGACTCCTTACAGTGAGAGCAGGGGCTCTCTCTGGCTCTGTTGCCAACCTTTGGGACCCTTTCCAAAGGTACTGCCTAGTATAGTCTCAATAGGAGAGGAACGTACCTAGACTTAATGCAACTTGATATGCCAGGGATGACTGATACCCATGGGAGGACTGTCCTTTTCTGAAGATAAACAGAGCAGGAGTGGATGTGGGGGTGAGGTGAATTGGGGAGGGGAGGCAGCAGGAAGGACAGAGAAGACACAGTGGATGGGAAATTGTGGTTAGCATGTAAAGTAAGTAAAATTTAATTAACAAAAAAATGATTGTAAATGTCAAAAATATTAATCTCTCTTGAATCCATGCTTTTAAGTCATAAAACATCACACATGAACTTTAGCAGAAAGATAGCATTATTTTGGTTAAAATCCAATTCCACGGGCAACTATTAATCATACGCCCTACAAAGCATTTGAAGTGTGTATCTCACAGCATAATTTCTTAAACCATGAATGCTCTTTAGATACTGTGACAACTGTTCAGTTCTACTTTAAGAAAGGATTTTCTTCTGCCTGCTAAAACTTTTTCATAATTTATCTTTATATTTATAAGCCATGGCAATTTATTCTTACATGTATAAACAACAGTTAAGTATTATTCACGAACCAAAATGTGAACAACTATTTTATACCAATAACAATTATTTATAACACAGATAATTTCTGTTTTATTAACTATGTCTGATAATTAAGAACATTTATTGGCTGTATAGTATACCTTTACCTACATTCCCTGAACTACAGAGTCAAATTTAAAGTTCAGTCTTTAAAGCTGTCTCATCCTGTACTGTACATAATTACCCAAACATAAATAAAGTCCCTTCTATTTAATTATATACAAATGTACACATTTCTCAACTATCACTGGAAATCAATACATTTACCTCCAGAAAAAGAAAAGAAAAGAAAAAGCAGATAAACTGTAACCAATGGATTGATACTAGTAGAAAGCTAAGGGAAAAATATATGACAGATCAGCATCCTCAGAAGGCAAATGGGTTATAAACTTATCAGAACATCGTAAGCACCATACAATTAAGGCTGATACAGTGCTGGGGATTACAGTGTGTCCCACACCTGGGCTCACAATTTCACAAGTGATGAGCCAATGTTAATACATTACCATGAAGTATTAGGTTCTCATTTATGCCCCCAGAGTCCATGCAGAATACACCTGACATTTATTCACTATGTACCCTCATCCTCCTCTACACTGAGACAGCTCTGAATGCTCCCTTATGCTAAAGCCCTTGAGTACTTGGGGAGTACTGATTAGGAAGGACCAATTAGCAAGTACCTGGCAGGATGGCCTTGAATGTGGAATGACTTTGTTTCCCCATGGTTAAATTAGAATTAGGGATTTTCAGAGGGCACTAACAGAAAAGAATTATGCCATTGTTTCTCTTTATTATGTGTGCTACTCGTAACTCACAGGTACTTGCCATCAACAGCACTTACGCTAATGATGTTAGCCTTGGTACCTGGCAGAGCTGGTCTGCCAGATTTCTTCACCATGGTGATATAGGGCGTTCTTTCCCCAAATCTATTATGGCTTTGGAAAAGTCCTGTAAGTATACCCAATACTTAACTATTAAATTGTTGTGTTCCCCTTCCCTGAAAGACTATACTCTACTTCTGCCATTTGGGATTTTTCGATACTTGAAATTTGCCTCTTGCATGCAGGCACACGCCCGTGCCCACATACACACGCATACTCACTGAATTCTTTTTATAATTTAGGACCACAGATATTTACTTTATACTTTAAATTACACCAACCCCACATTATTTATCTTGTTGATCCAACTGCTACAGGAACGGCACTGGAAATTCTTTCTGGATAGAGCCTGTCTTAGGTTTCTGTTCATGTGATAAATCTCATGATCAAAAACCACCTAGAGAGTAAAATATTTATCTTCTCTTGCTGCTTATTGTCTATCACAGAGGGAACTCAGGTCAAGAACTCAAAACACTAACCTAAAACAAGGAACCTAAGAAGAGGCTATGGAAGAATTCTGCTTACTGGCTTACTCCTTGTGTCTTGCTAAGCTTCCTTTCTTGCCAAAAGTGGCAACAACATACATTGAATTGGACCCTCCCACATCAATCATGAATCAAGAAATGACCCAAAGATTTGCCTATAGATCAGTTTTGTGAAGATGTTTTCTCGGATGGGGGGGGGGGATCTCCTCTTCCTAGAAGACTCCTCCTAGCTTATGTTGAGGTGACAGAAACTAACTAGTACAGAGTCTTAGAATGAGAAATGTGACTCAGTTTTTGAATACTTGGCTACCGAGAGCTTTTAAGCCTTATGGCTCGTGACAGATGCATCTGAACTCAAATGGGCAGCTCCACACTGAAGTTTGGCTGCCTAGGGAACACACAGCTTCTCTTGGGTAGGCTGAACTTTGTGCCTCCAGCTTCTCCGTAGTCCTGTAATTCCTAACATCTCAACAATCTCAACCAAAACTTGTTAAGGAAAGGACTGTAGGTTCTTTTTGAACAGTGATTGCATCTACCTATAGTTATTAAGGAGAAATTTTCTTTGTTAAGCACCTTAGTCTATTACTTTTTAGTTCAGCCTCTGCTCTGTTTATAGGACACAAGGAGAACTCAGGAAGATTCTTTCCCCGTATGTAACATTACTCGCTTATAGTTCAGTTTTGACAGATGCCTTGTTCTCTGAAATATCAGGAGCTGGGCCTCTATCATTTGTAATTTTTTTTTAGCATGCTTATCTTCCTAACAACTACTGGAATGGTGTATTAAGCTCTACTTTTGGCATTCTAGCAATTTTCTGCCCCAAAGTTCTAAACTCTTCCATGTTATTCCCAGAAATCAGTCCCACAGCCTGCTAGGAACCACATGGGTAGGTTTATGGTGGCAATGGCCCCAGTCTTCAGTACCAATTATCTGAATTGGTGTTTTTCTTGTTGCTTTGACAGCTACATGACAAAGCAACTTCGGAATGGGAAATGAAAGTTTCATCTCACAGTTTGATGGTACAGTTCATCATGGTAGAAAGACATGATGGCAGGAGAGGGAAAACAGCTAGTCAGGGACAAATTCAACCTGCTATCTCCCTTTTATCCAGTCCTGGATTCCCAGCAATGGCATTATTATCCTATTTTGAGTTGCACTTTTCTAGAAGTACCTTCACAGACTTGTCCAGAGGTATGTTTCCATGGCAACCATAAATACTGTCAAGTGGAAAAGGACTATTAACCATCATACATACATACTTTTGCATTTTAGATTTTATGAATTATGAATTTGGAATCTTTCAAATATTTTCCATGAATATGAAAAACTAACAATTAGACTTGTAAAGTTTTAAGTTTTAAATAAACCTAAAAGAATCACTTTAATATTTATTATGTAGCAAAGGAATTTAAAATAAAAGTATATGCTTACTATATTTTTATCTAGTAAATATATACATTTACTCTTTCAGATATAAATTGAATAACATCAATTTTCTAAATTCTGAGAGTTACATTTATCCACATGGATGTGGAAAATCTCAAAGTCCACACCCAAAGATGAAGATCTAGATGAGCAATTTCACAGCTCCTGAGAAAGGGGAAATAGCTTGTTCCCAGAGATGAACCCCTTGATAAGTTTTCCAGTCCTAAGTGGTCAGCCCTAAATGTGTATACACAGGAGTAGCACTAACTGGACTCAATAGGTCGCATTTAAATATGAAATTATGTTGGGTGTGCATGCAACAATCACAATTAAAGATAAAGAAGTTTAAAGCTGAGAGAGAGTTGGGGAACATGAAAGAGTCTGGAACAGGGAATTAATACTACAGTACTCATGTATGAAATTCTCAATCAATTTTAATTTGAAAAATTCTAAATTCTGACACTTCATAGTGCAACTACTATATATCTTTGAAAAAGACATAGTACTCATGGATAAGGATTTAAAGACACGATTATCAGGGTTCCCATAGTAAACAGGAGATTCTTTTTTAGTTGAAAGTGAATTCTCTAACCCGGCCCAGATGTAGTCCATAGACTCAGTCTCCAAGTGGGTTCCCTAGTTAAAAGGAGCAGGGGCAGTCTCTGGCATGAGATCAGTGGCAGGCTCTCTGATCACCTCCTTCTGAGTGGTGCAGCCTTACCAGGCCACAGAGGAAGACAATGCACCCAGTTCTGACGAGACTTGATAGGCTAGGGTCAGATGGAAGGGAAGGAGGTCATCCCCTATCATTGGACTAGGAGAGGGAGGGAGAGTGGGATTGGGAGGAGATGAAGAAGGGAGCCACAGAGGAACACAAGTTGAATAAATTGTAATAAATGATGATAATAATAATAAAAAAGAAAAAGGTGAATTCTCAGAGTATATCAAATAATAACTAACCTTATGTTTAAAAATAAACATGAAAGTGATCCACCCTCTGTGATAAGTCAGAGGTAAATTTTACATAAACTTAGAAATCTATTTTTCTTGTACAAATATTTTGAAGAAGTTAATTCTGTAGCTTCATGATGCACTAATAGGTTTGGGTCAGAAGATTAATCACTGACCACACACTCAGGCTATACCTGATGTCTCACCTCTAGCAGAAAAAGGTTTGTTGACAATAGACTGGTCTCTGTGTTAAACTAGCCAAATAAGGTCGGTCTCTGAAGGCATAGCTTGCTTTCCAGGAGAATGGTTATGACTAAAATTGTAGTTTCTTCCCTAATTTGGGAACTAGGATAATTAGCTCCAAGACCTGAACAGTATGATATCTGACAGTCATTTTGCCTTGTAGTATCTTGGGTTCAATGAATTATAAATTATTTCTTAATATAGACAATAGATAATTGTTCAACCTTTCTTGAAGATATGGTAGACACATTATTGTATAACCTTATTCATTTGGCCCATTTGGGGTTTGAATAAAATGCTCAGTGTGAGCAATCAGGTATAGCACAGAACTTATCCTAAGAACATTGGATTTTTACACCCAATTTGCACTGATATCGGTAAAACAATTCTAAAATGCCATCCGATACCCGGTATCAACTTTGTTCTTAGTGCATCTATTAAATATGACTTTCTCAAACTGTAATGAGTCTACAATTTTGAACAGAAGATGTAGCTAAGAGAAGAAAGCTGTTTCTAAATCCTCACTGCTTCCATTTTCAATACCAAGAAATAAACTCTTCCATCAACAATTATTTTACAAATCTGGATTCTTTTTTAAGTATGTGAGAAAACATTAGAAATTATTCTGTAAGAACGGGTGTGAAGATTACTAAGACAAATCGGGGCACGGAATGGCTTTCAGTGTGGAACAGTACGGAAACATGGCCCCTACAACACAACAAAGTAGTACAAGGAGGAAGAACCTAAGAAAGGCAAAATCAGAGGTTACTGTGAGAACACGAGAAAGAAGGTTTAACCTGAAGCAAAGGACAAACACGTCAGGTAGTCTGAAGCTGCTCCAAATAAAACACATACACTCCTACTCCCTCAGGAATTTCCTTGAATACTAACACGCGTTGGCATATTGGGCAAGTGAGTCATCCTTATTTACTATGAGGAAAAAAAAAAGAAGAAAATACAAAAGACTTGAATATTTGCAGGATTAATTTACAGACTATCGAGATTCACACCATCAACCCCAATTAATATATTTTTTCTAATAAAGTAGTAATTAAGTCTGGAGCCCAAAGATTGTGTGTGTGACCTAAATGTCCTCAACATAGCCTTTGACCTACTTAAGGAACCATCATGCCATCATGCTAGAGACAAGGGACAGAAGAATATTTCTGTGTATGTAACTTGGCCCTAGTCACACAGCAGACGAGTGGCAGAGCCAGTTCTGCTCGGTTGCAGAAGTAGAAATAAAGTGTGCAGGGGGAGAGTAAGCAAGTTCCAAGCATTAGTCTTCACTTTTCAACTTCCTGGATATAGAATCACAACAGAAGCACACTTCTGAGCAGGTCTGTGACGTCATTTAAAAGAAGCACCAAGGAGGAAAGACTCATGTTGAATGGGCACAGGCAACACCACTCCAGGGGTTAAGGTTCTGGACTGAATAAAGGTGAACTGAGAATGAGCGGTCTTCTTTCTCAGCTTCCTGCCTGTGGATCCACATTAACAGCTGCTTCACATCGTGTTCCATAATGTCCCTGACATGGTGGACTGCATCCTCACACTGAACTAGATAAACCCTTCCTTCCTTGATTTCCTTTCCTTGAGTATTTTGTCAAAGCAATGAAAAAAGTAACTAACACTTATTACTGTTTATGGAAAAGAATCAAGGGGATGAAGGTTTTAGAGTTGACATACATGTCAATTAGAACACACATTTTATTTAATATTACTTATAATTCAAACATCCCATGAGAGCCTGCACTGGTAAGCCCAGTTTGCGGGATACAGTAAACTCAGAGCCACTACCCCAAGTCAATCCCTGATGACTGTGGTGTGCAGCATTTGAGGTCCTTGGAGCAAGCACAACTAAACCAGCTGTCATTCTCAAAATCTATGTATCACCTTAGTAACTTGCCTGAAGCTGATATGCATAGCTGTCAAAGCTCACACTTCAACCCATGTGTTTGTTTGTCATTGTTATTACTACAAAGGCTGAGAATTTTCTTCTAACCTACTTTAATAGTCTATTAGTTCATGTTTCAGCTACCTGTCAACTAATTAAATAATAATCATTATGTTTTATTTTATTTTTTAAATTATTATGTTTTGAATAGAGGAGATACTTTTCATATTTACGAATAAATTTTATATACAAATTGCTGGACAATGTTTTAAAACAACATCAATAAACAAAACCATTATTCTACTGATAAAAGTGAATAATTAAGGGTTAAGGTAGCAACAGCTCAATTGGTAAATTGCTTACTCCAAAAGCTTGAGTTGACCCCATATAAAAAGCCCAACATGGTGACAAACACTTGTGGTCCCAGCAAGGGGACAGAGAGACAAGAACATGCCTGGGACCCACTGATGAGGCAATATTGCATGATTGGTGAGCTCCAATCCAATAAGAAACCCTGTCTCGAAGGAGGTAGAAACCTGTCTGAAAATGACTCATGATGTCCTCTGGCCTCCATATGAATACATATGCTTGCCTTTTTGCACCCACATTCATACACATAAACACACACACACACACACACACACACACACACACACAATAAAATAAATAAAATGTTTCAGTGTAGCTTTGACTGCCTCTTTCCATACCTTCCCAACAGCTCGGTCTCTTTCCAAGGAGGTCAGCATTTTCTCCTTCAGCAAAACATGGTGCTTCTCATGTAGCACCCTTATAGTTGGTTCATAAGATGCATAATGCAGTTTCAGCCTATAAAAGTAAAAGGCCAGTTGCATCAACAGAAAGGGTAAAATAGTTACATCAGTGATTTTCATCTAACACCTAACCTTTTTTTTGTCTTTCATCCCATCTTTGTGTGCTTATGAATAAAAATTAGTAGCCATATAAAGGTCAGCATGCCAGAGCCAAGAAGCACAAAAGTGATGTTTCCTGCGGAATTTCAGTCTACCTGGGGTAAAGGATGAATACAGGATGGAAAACCATATTTCCTTACCTGATTTCCTATTTCTCAGCAATACTTGTTGCTGTACTCAAGTATGTACTCAGAAGGCTGCTGTAGTTCTTTTTTGAAAACATGTTTGATTGAGTTCATATTAAGAAAATTAACTATAAAAACATATTTTTAAATTTATGTGTCTATGTGTCTGTATGACTATGTAACTATGTTCCATGTATGCAGGTGCCCAAAGAGGACAAAAGAAGGTGTCGTATGCCCTGAAGCAGGAGCTACACATGCTTATGAACTGCCTGACAAGGGTTCTGAAAATGGCACTCAGGTCCTTTGAACATGCTCTTACATATAGATCATTTCTCCAATGCTTACACTAGTTCAGTGTCTTGTAGAAGATAATTCTACTTCATATATGTAACTTCACTGAATGAGGGTTAAGTATGGTCCCTAGAGTCCTCCTTGTTGTTTAGCTTCTTTAGGACTATAGATTTGAGTATGTTTAGCCTATATTATATGGCTAATATCCACTTATAAGTGAGTATATTCCAAGTGTGTCTTTCCACTTCTGGGCTACCTAGTAGTGAACTAGAGGAGGGGCATAGGAAAGGGAAGAGGAAGGAAGGGTGGGACTGGGAAGAGATGAGGAAGGGGCTATAGCTAGGGTAAAAGGTGAATAAATTGTAATAAAGAATAATAATTTAAGTACAGAAATTATGGTATTTCTACACAATGGAATACTACTCAGCAATCAAAAAGGAGGAAATCATGAAATTTGCAGGCAAATGGTGGGATTTAGAAAACATCATTCTGAGTGAAATATCCCAGAAGGAGAAAGACAAACACGGTATATACTCACTTATATAGACCTATAAGATATGATAAACATAATGAAATCTATACACCTAAAAAAGATAATCAAGAGAGCGGACATGGGGTAAGAGGATCAATCCTCGTTTAGAAAGACAGATGGGATGTGCATTGAACGCATGACAGGGGTCTACTGAGCGCATCTGAAAGCCTCTAACTAGCAGTGTTTTCAAAGCAAAGACTCATGACCAAACCTTTGGCAGAGTACAGGGAATCATAAGAAAGAAGGGGAGTTAGTCTGATGGGGAAAGGATAGGAGCTCCACAAAGACCAAATATATCTGGGCACAGGGTCTTTTCTGAAACTGACATTCAACCAAGGACCATGTATGGATATAACCTAGAACCTCCGCTCAGATGTAGCCTGTGGTAGCTCAGTAACCAATTGGTTTCCCAAAGTGAGGGGAACAAGGACTATTTCTAACAGGAACTCAATGAAGATACCTGATAAAACAGGATCAGATGAATGGGGGGAGGTCCCCCCCCATCAGTGGACTTGGAAAGGGGCACAGTGGTGATGAGGGAGGGAGGGAGGGACTGGGAGGGAACGAGGGTTCGGGGCACGGCTGGGATACAGAATTAATAAAATGTAACTGATAAAAATTAAAAAAAAATAAAACAATTGATCCAGAAAAATAATAATAATTTAAAATATAAAAAGAAGTGATTTTATAAAAATTAATTTTTTTAAATTACCTTCACATTTTTGTTTGATTGGAAAATTCCTTCAAACTATGCTTTAATTTTTACTGAAGAATATTTTATATGAAGCAAAACATATAGCTCCTAAGTGCTAGAGTTAGCAGTTTAGATTAATATGTGTATCCATTAAAGTCATATTTATTTATCAAAATATAGTAACATTCATAGCATCCCAGAAAACCCTGGGATCATACATTTGGTGTCATACATTATCATTGGAAGCTCTTTTCTTTCACTCAGAACAATGTTTTTCAGGTTATTCTGTATCACATATTGATAGCTGTACTCCATTCCATTATGAGCAGTATTCTCTTACATATATACTCATTCTTTGTATTAAAATATGGTAAGTCTACATTGCAATGGTAAGTCTACATTGCAATGGTAAGTCTATATTGCAAAGGAAGCCTCAGGTGGCTGGCGATGTCAAAACTACAGGCTATTTTCTGAGGAAAGCTACAGGCACAGAATGAAGCCAGAGCCAAGGAGAAGCTACATGTGCTGAAGGTGGCAAATGAAGGCTGAAGGGTGGGGCTACTCAAGATCCTTGTCATACAGAAAATTCCATCCCAAGCTCCAGACACTAGATACATGCCGGAAGGAGCTGTCATTTGCCCTATTTAGTTTCAGTTTACTTTGGTTTGATAACACCTTGTTAAACCACCATTCCTCCCTTTGGAAATGGAACTACTTACTGAGTTCCAAACCAATTGGGACTTTTAAACAGTGCTAGAGATATTAATTACTGTAGAAATGCTGCAAGTTCAAAAATTTTTATTCATTGCTATGGGATGGGAGCCCATGAGGCACAAGGGCAGAATCTCAGAGTCTAAGTGTAAAACGTTACTTATAGCTTAATGAATTCCCATACTTGGTCTCCAGATGTTGATGTCATTAGGGAAGGCAGGGGAATCTTCTGGAGGTGGATTCTCAACAGGAACAGTTCTCACTGGTGCAGGCCTAGAGATTTTTTTTAGATTGAACCCACATGTCATTCACTCTCTACTTTCTGATTGCATGTGGAGATGACGAGCCAGCATCCCACCCCAGCTTCCATGCCAACACTGCCATGATGGCACGTATCCCTCAATCTATAAACCAGAATCAGCCTTACAGTCCCTGAATTCCTTCCGGCCTGGTGTGATGTAATAACACTGATAAAAGTAACTAGTCCAGTGAGCCCTTTCTAATTGCACACTTAACAGATATGATATATACATATATATTTAAATATAAACACCTAGTGTTTATGTTGGGTATCATGTATTTGTAATATCCTTATCAACACAGAATGTTTTATATTAGTGCAAACAAAACGTCATTTTATTTAAGGGATGTAAAATGGATTTCTTGCTTTACAGTAAAAGAACTGAAGGAAGCGAATGAAGGAGGAAACGTGAAGTCTGAATAACGCCTCCGAAATAGCTTCTAAAATTGCTCTCATAAATTGAAGCTAATTTAGGGTATGCCTTCTATCCCAACAAAGCTCTGCCTGCTCTTTGTCCTCCATGGTTTGTAACATTCCACGCTCCTTTCTCACTTGGTGCTGCTCCTCACAGTACCCAGCCTCGCAATGGCAGCCTGAGGACATTACTAGCTTACTCACTCTTGAGAATTCAGCTCACTGAAAACACACCCGAGGCCCTTCTCTTACACCAGATTTCCTGAGACTGTCTTGACTGACAAGGAAACAGCATGGTGCATTTTCTTATATTTTCGCTTAACGTTTCTACCACATGCTCTAACAGTGTGAATATTCCTTCACACTGTTATCCAATAGATGTAAAAGGACACCTTTATTTCAGCAGTCCTGCTGCGGGCGGATCCCAGTAACTGAAACACCCCTTGAGCACACACAAGCATCTCACCCTTTGAGATCGGCAATGAGCTTGTTCTTCTCCTGCACCGTGCGCTTGTGGTGCATGCGGTGGAAATCCCGTTCCTTCTGCGTCCTCAGCAGCTCTTCCCTGGCCTTTCTGAAAAAGACCAAGAGCACCAGCTTTCAAGACCGCTGCCGCTTTCTTCCGGAAAAAGCGTACTTCGTGTTCAGTCGGAACAGTGAGTGACCAATGATGACTGAGTGGACACTGAAGGTGCCGCACTGCCACTGGGCGCTCAGCGTTACTCCTGCCACATTGTTGAGTTACAAAAGGGCAAAGCCTGTACTTCCAAAAAGGTGCGTTGTTCATACCTAATATTTTTAAGACAAGTTAGATTCAAATCAACTTGCTTACAAGATATGTGTACGGTGTAACACATTTCTTGCCAAAGAGAATTTTGGCTTCCAAATTTACAATACATATAAAACAGAGTGGGTCACAAGAACAGGAAATAAAGGGAGCCTACTCGTCAGTTTTGGGGACAGATAATACGTCAGAGCATTTAGTTCTCATAGATTTGAAAGGACAGAAATTCCAGAAAGCCAAAATTTTGTTCTTTTAAGATGAGAAATATGCAATGATGATACCTGATAAAACAGGATCAGATGAATGGGGGGAGGTCCCCCCCTATCAGTGGACTTGGAAAGGGGCACAGTAGTGATTCCCTGGGAGGGAATGAGGGTTCGGGGCACGGCTGGGATACAGAATAAATAAAATGTAACTGATAAAAATAAAAATTAAAAAAAAA
>REGO01000155.1:3710980-3737147 GCA_010120015.1 Rhombomys opimus | reverse complement strand
AATAAAAATGAAATAATAGAATAAAAGAATATTGAAAGGAAAAAGAGGAATTATGATTGTAGCTTTTATGTATAAATTTGACCTTGTCTCATAGCTATATCATCAACACATCAGAATTTCCCAAATTCTAGAAATTGTCTTCAAAGTCTGTTCTTCTTACTTAATAAAAACCAAATCCTATCTTATAAAATAAATGCCATGTAATTATGAAAAAAAAAGATGAGAAATATGTACCAAGAGATGATCAAATTAATATATATATGTTATCTTTGTGAGAAACTGATCACATATATGCAATTCCCAATAAATAAGAAGTTAACTATTAACAATGTGAGGATACTGGTGATTCAAGCAGCACAGAAATATTCTTACACTGGATAGGTGTACAAACCTTAAAATAGAGCAAGAAAGCAAATTCTGTTTAAACTGGAGTTCTAAGTAAAGAGCTCATGAGAGTGTTTCACTTAACCTCAGGCATATGCCAGCCTCAGGAAAGGATGGTTTATAGTGGACAACAACAAAAAATCTCTCTCTCCAGATTGGATAACTAACAACTTGCTGCTTCCTTGAGCTTTCCATACTATGAGAAATGAACTGGCCTGGAGGGTGGATATGCTACATCAGGATCAGAAACATGCTTTTATGTGTCACAAATATTGCAAAATTGAAATTCACATAGACTCACAGAGATAAGCCTCAGCGCTAAGCTATGTCAGAGGATTCTGTGAGGAAGTGTCTGGGCACTGCCAGGGAAGTTTGTGGGATAAGGTTAGGTCTCCAGGGGTTCCCGTGGACCATATGTTGATCAGTGGGACTTCTAGCCATAAAATCAAATTCTAGGTACTGTGTGGCCACAGAGACATTGATATAAATTCTAAGTCTTCTCTTCTCCATAATCTTTCAAATCTATTTTAGATTTTCTTTATTGATCTTTACTAAGAAATTTTGAGGTCATATCACACATAAGTAAACAAAGTCCCATAAACACACTGACAATGATCACCTTCCATCCAAACCTCAACTTCATACTCATGCCAACTCTTTGGTAGGAACAATAAATTATGATTCACTTGTTCAGATCTAAATCTCATCTGATGAACAGGGCAATAATTAAGTATTGTTTCTTACAGCTTTTATGTGTGCACACATGTGCGTGATGTGGGCTACAGAAGAAATAACAAAACCCAGAGATGCACCGCGTGTATTACTGTTGCTTTCCTCATTGAAACAATGGGGCATTTTAAAGAAGGGGGATTGCTTTTGTCTCACAGTTAGAGGTCACAGTCACCACAGCAGGGGAGTTGTAGCGTCCGAGTGAGGGCTGCTGGTAACGTCGCCGTCACAGCCAGGAAGCACGGTCAAGTGAGGGCTGGTGCTCTGTTTGCGTTCTCCTTCTTACTCAACCTGGGACTTCAGGTCGTGAAAGTCAATGAGCTAGGGAAGCTTGCCAGAGACCACCACATGGGCATAGACACTTTTTTTTTTTTTTTTAAGATTTGTTTATGTGTATTATGTACACGGCCAGAAGAGGGCACCAGATCTCATTATAGATGGTTGAGAGCCACCATGCGGTTGCTGGAAATTGAACTCAGGACCTTTGGAAGAGCAGACAGTGCTCTTCTGAGTCATCTCTCCAGTCCCACATGAACACTCTTAAAGCCAAAAAGAAAGTTTTTTTTTTTTTTTTTTTTTTTTTTTTTTTTAGTGGGTGGTTGCACAGGGAATTTGCCCAAATCATGCATCCCAGAGTTTTACAACCCTTTTCGTGGTTATTTAGGCACAAAAACCACATCCCAGTTGTCAAATCTATAGAACTACAGAACTACAGAAGCCAAAAAGCTAGGTTAGTACATTTAAAGACTTTTTACTTCAGGACTGTCTATAGACTAGGTCTTTGTTCCCATTTTGGCAAGTGTTGGCCTATGTGCTGGGTTTTAAGGTCACAATGGTACCTCTAAAATGGCATCAGTTGTGCTAAAGTCTAGGGACCTGTTATAGTAGCTACCCGAATTCAAGGAGAATCTCTTCTCTTCGATTAACCTTCCTAAAAGTCCTTCATAAAGTGGGTTTCCACAGTGATTTTAACTTCAATTCAGCTGCAAATGAGGATGAGCCATCATACCATGAATTTGAAAAATAGGATTTTCCCATAAGGCTAGGGTATAACTACTTCCCATTTTCTTTAAGTGTACCCAAAACTTTAGGACTATCACATTTTAATTATTATTGTGTTACACATATACAAAAAGTCAAGATACTAACTTGTGGAGACAAAATTGTGTTAACTAGTAGCACGGCGACTGCTGGACATTCATGGTATGCAATGATTTTAACCTCAATCATCTCAAGGATTTAGCTTGTCATACATTTACACAATTCACTAAAATAACTGAAAACTTCATAAAATCTATCTTTGTTATTTTACTATCAACCTATCTATAATTTACTGTCTTTCCATATTTTTGTTTTGTTTTCACAGCCACAACTGACTTAGTGGAAAATAATTAAAGTTCACTGAATATGAAGTTACCAACTAACAATCCCACAACTATGGGTTCAAGAGTATCTTCTGTGCACTTCAGGAAACATTGCTTAAGTTTTGTCTGATACAGAGACTCTCTTCCATATGTGTATGTGTATGTATATACATATATATACATACATACATACATATATATGTATATATATGTGTGTGTGTGTGTGTGTGTGTGTGTGTGTGTTATTTTAAACTTTTCTAACTTACAGGTATTTGTTGGTGAGGGCATATGCTTTCAGGCACATATAGAAGTCAAAGGAGACTATTGGATACACTGAAGCTAGAGTTCCAGGCAGTTGTGAACTGTCAAAATGGATGCTAGGAGTCTACTGCTTGTCATTCAGAAAAACAACAAAAACTACAGAAACTTCTCTCCAGCCCCTAAGTTTATATAGTTTTAATCAATGATTTTAATACACTGTAGGCATGCTCTATTCACCTACTTTTGGAATTCTAAGAGTTATACAAAATTTAGATTCAAATAGATTTTTTATTTGATTGATTTGGTTTATTTTTATTTATTTTTTATTTGATTGAAACTACATTGCTTCTGGCTATGATCTCACTATTGCAATTTTTAATTAAAGCTAATTTTCATTCAGACATGCAGCCTTATTTTTCAACATTTCCCATGTGTTTTATGTAGTTTTTGTTAACAGAAAACAGCAGAGTCAGAATAGCTTTCCAATAGACCACAAGGACATAAATTAAAAACAAAATACATATATTTCAAATCTATTGATTTGGAACACACTAAGCCTGTATTTTTTATTGTCAAATCACCTTTAGTTCTTAGTGAAAGTTTTTAAAGCTGACCATGTTTATCCATCAGGAAGTTCTAAAGTCTCTTGAATTGTTGTTTTGTTTTGACAGCTCCACAAAGCCTCAGAATCACAGTTTTAACAACTTGTTAACACTTGCTAATTAAACATTATTAACTATTAAGCTGAAACCTCAAATGATTCCTGGTTCTGATCAAGATGCACAAATTTTCTAAGAACACTGCTTTTTTTTTTTTTCTGAGAACAACAAAACAAAAGTCGATAAATTAAAAATTAATTTTGTTCTAGAACCTACCAGACAGCTGAAAGTGTAAGAGTCATGTAACATGAAAACAACCTATGAGCGAAGCACACCACACAAGACAGGGGATGGAAACTGGACTGCAGCTGTACAGAAGACGACAAATTAAGTAATATTCTAAAACACTAAGTAAGGTCAAGTGAGAGTCAGCGTGGCAGTGTGAAAACGCTGGGCAGACTGATTCCATCTGAAGCTCTTTCCCATACTCCATACTCCCTCCACTCGGGTTTCAGTGGAAAGATGGGGCACACTCAGGAGACTAGAGAAGCTACTTAATTGAACCTCGAAATTTTGGCGAGGGGAGAATTTCACATGTGTGGTTAAGTGTTGTGAGGTTGGTTAACTCATTAATACTTTGGTGGTTATGTAGAGTTTGGATGCTGCAAATCTTTAGCCAGATTTTCCTGGACAATCTTTAGAGACCTAATGGCCACTCGCTGTTTGACCTAACATCAACCTTTGTTACTATTAGGTAAATCCCTCCAAAATGGGTAACAAATCATTACCTGGTACTAATACCAAAACTAAAAATGTAATCAGATACATCTAAAATTAAGCATAAAATACCACTTTGCTGTACCTCTACCTGATGTTTCAAGAATGTGTTCTCCTAGTGCCATGATTTGTAATTTTTTTTTCCTCTATAAAAACTTCATGAAGTAATTACATTAGATCATGATATTTGGGACACCTTGAATCTGTATTCTCAGCCCATCATCACTCCTATTTCACTTCAAAAAATTTATCACTTGTTCCCTTTGAGATGAGATCTGTGTTTTTGTGTCCACACTTCCTAATGGTAACCACTGGAAGCAGAGCAAAGATGAAAAGGCCACCAACTTTAATAAGGCCCAGAGGGAAGGGCAACACACATGGCAGCAGCTAAGGCACGCTGCGGGTGAAAAAGAAAAAGAAGAAAAACAACTCACTCAGGCGAGGAGGCAGATAAACCTCTTGGATCTGGAATTACATCTTACCAAGTACAGTCTCTTACTCCTGCCTTAGCGGACACTCTGCCAAGACCAACCACAGGCACAGGGGAAGGCTTGATGACAGAGTGGGTAAGAGGCGGCTGGAAAGATAAGATTCCTAACACCAGAGCTCAGGGACACAGAATGCTTCCTTGGGGGTGAGAATGAAGCAGCTGGGAAGGAACCAATCTGCTATCCTGTTACCCCACCCTGTGAACACAGCAGGCTGAAAAACAGAAAAGTAAAGGGAAGCACAAAGTGTAAGTTAATGGTTGCAGTGGAATTAGTTGTAAAGATGTAAGAATGCACACACTCAAAACTTATTTTATTTTATGGTGAAAGTATGAAAATGTGTGTATAATTGTGTAGAATTGTTCTCAAGATGGAAGGAAAAAAGGTAATATATCCATAAAGGGAAATATCAAGGAACAAACTCAATTTAAAATTCTAGTGTTAAATCTCCATAATTAATCAATAAATAGGTTCAACTGTTTGATTAAAATATTTCTAGTATTATTCTAGAAATGATAGTAAGGAGATGACATTCTCCATAGAAAATTCTTCATAGTAATGTGACCTTGAGTTGTATGAACTATGAACATATCAGAGTTAGTTGCAAAATGCCTCAGTGGTTAAGAGCACCAGTTGTTCTTCCAGAGGTCCTGTGTTCAATTCCCTACACCCACATATTGGCTCACAACCATTTATAATAGGGTCTGATGCCCTCTTCTGTAATGCAGGCATATATGCAAATGAAGCATAAATAAATACATAGATATACATACATTCATATGCCTAAAATAAATCTTTTTAAAGTAAACTTTCATGGAAGTATATTTTAAACAGTCCATTGAAACTCTCTTGTTCTTGGTTAATGAATTACATAAATATATATTTTATTTCTCATATTTGAAATATAAAATCTCAATAGATTAAAATATGTTTGGAAAACAAAATACTGCCATGTCCCTAACCAGAATCACAAGTGTGAAGCATTACCTCACCTCCCTTTCCAATACACATTTAGAAAGCTATCTGTGCTCATCCCAGAAAAGAAAGCAAGGAATTGACTGAAGTATTAGACTTTAAAGTTTTTCTGACCATTAAATTGGTTTTCAGGGACCTGCTCTCTGTTTGCACAAATGAAGTGTGCTTGGTAACACAATTTAAATTCATTTCATGCTGATGCTTCTCTTATTATGACCTTCCTGCTGCCTGCCTGTCTGCTAAATAAAAGAAAACAGAAGTTGGAATAAGGAATAGGATAAAATATTCATGTGAACAATTAATATTTTAAATTCATCATATCTTCTCATCACATTAGTATAACATATTAGTGCTAAAAGAAAAAAAAACATTTATTAACACAGAGAGCAAATACTGAGATTCTGTTTCAAGTACAATGAAGAGATATTCAGTGAAACTGTCTATTTAAACTTGTGTTTCACAGAGAATATTTTATACATGCCTTGTCTTAGTAAGATGATACAACAATTATCATGCCTCTCCATTTTAGAACACCCACCTACCCATCTATAATTCAACTACATAATATTAAGATGTGTATAGTCTTAGCATACAATGAAACACAATTTTGAATGTAGTATGAATGTGATTTATTATCACAGTCTTAAAATCATTCTTACGTGAAGAGTCCCAGTGAAATAATTCTATCAATAAATTTAAGCAATTACTTGGAGATGGCTATTTAGTAAAGGAGTTATTGAATTAATTCATTATCATAATTGGGCAAGAGAAAACAGAAATTTTTGTTTACTTGCACCAACCAAAGCAGGCCATCCTTGCCACATATTTTTCTCACTGATAACAATAATTAGATAATTACCAAGTATTTCATTATCCTCAGTTGCTGATAAATGAATTAGTTACACTGACCCACAAAAATTAATATTGGAATAACTGTTGAAGAGCCAAGTGGAATTCAGCCAGATTGAAGAAAATCTTCATTATATTTTTAACTGCAAAAGGTAGGAGTATAGTCATGTCCAGAAAAAAAAATTACCTTCTTAATTTAACAAGCAATTACCTAAACACTAAAGCATGAAACTTTATGGGCTTCGTTATTATCTTTATTTTCACAGTGTTTGTTTCTGAAAGTCATTAAATTAAATGGGTCTTCTCAAAGCTGGACAATCTTTGACCTTTTATAGAAGTGAATTTTGTACTCAAAATCAGAACTCCTTAAGAAAACACCTGTTTTTTTTTTCTTCCATAGCAATTGGCAGAAAGTAAAAAAGTTTTTCATTATTTTTAGAAAAATACATTTTTTTTTCTTTAAGTTTGGATTCTCAGTATTTTCCATCACATATGCGGGGCTCTTTATACACCCCTTCTTATCTGTATTATATTTCATTAGTGTAAGGATTCAGAAAAAAAGAAAAAAGAAAGAAAGGCAAACATCTAAACAGAGTGAAATTTAGGTTGGCAAAAAGTGGCTTAAATTACCGCCATGGAAAGGAAATAAAGCCTACTCTGAAAACTGTTATAAAGGCAAAAACCATCAATTAATTACTCTAAAAATTATTAACAGCTAACAGCAAACCTAAAGTATAGTTGCACAATCATATAAGTAATAACTCTGCCTGAGACACAATGACAGACCCTGGGACACAGTGGTGAGGAGATGCATCCTTTATCATATGAAGCCCATGGATGTTAATTCAATGGAAAAGGTTTACATTTCACAGTCTTTCCTAAATATTCACTTAAACAAACCGGAGTAACTGCAGAGAGTGCCATGCAAAGACTCCAAGTTATCAAGGCATCACTTCCTCCCTCTAGAAGATGCATGTGTACTTATACACACAGAAAGGTTGCAGACAAGGTGCATCTTCAAGTCATATGAGTCTCAATCTCACCCACGTTTTTGTATGAAATTAGAAAATTGATTGAAAATTTTACATGAAAAGGCCAAGAATCAAGAAAGAACCAATATGTGTGAGGAAAAAAAAGGTACAAATACCACAGGCACACAGATATACACAGTTTTTTAAATAAAATATACTCACTTATAAGTGGGAACTAGACCTATAAGATTGGAGAAACAGTGAAATCTACACACCTAAAGAAGATAAACCAAAAAGAGGACCCTGGGTCAGATGATCAACCCTCACTTAGAAAGACAAATGGGATGGACCTTGGAAGTAGGAGATAACAAGTAACAGGACAGGAGCCTACCTCAGAGGGCCTCTGAAAGACTCTACCTAGCAGTGTATCAAAGCAGATACTGAGATTCATAACCAAACCTTGGGCAGAGTGCGGGGAATCATATGAAAGAAGGGGGAGTTAGTATGACCTGGAGAGGACAGGAGCTCCACAAGGACCAAATATATCTGGGCACAGGGGTCTTTTGTGAGACGGTTCCTCCAACCAAGGACCATATGTGGATATAACGTAGAATCCCTGCTCAGATGTAGCCCATGGTAGGTAGCTCAGTATCCAAGTGGGTACCCTAGTACAGGGAACAGGAACTATTTCTGACATGAACTCAATGACTGGCTCTTTTACCTCTCCCCCCACCACCCGAGGGAGGAGCAGCCCTGCTAGGCCACAGAGGAGGACTTTGCAGCCAGGCCTGAAGATAAAAGATGATAGTAATTAAGTAAAATATATAGTCACAGCATGAGGGGCAATACTCATATTACTCAAAGTGTACCTCAAATAGAAAAAAAAATCACAAATTTAAATAACAAAATAAACAGCCTAATCAAGATTAGGCAAAAAGGGCAATACCAAAACTAAAAATAAAATAAAATACCAAAAAGGCAATCCCGATATCAAAAATACCAAAGGGGCAACACACACAAAGCACTGTGTTCATTATCACCTGTTCTCAGGAAATTACATACCAAGCCCACAAGACACCACTACCAACCCACTAAAAGGCTGAAGTAAAACAGACTACCGATACTCTGTTGGGGGCTGGGGAGCAACTAGGGATTCTCACACACTGCTAGCAGGAACTAATAGGACTGAAATTCAGCGCTGGAGAGTGAGCTGTGGGCCTTTGTAATGCACAACATCCAACAAATTGACCCAGAAATCCCACTCCAAGATTTTATACAAAAGAAATGAATGCACACTTCCACGAAGGATATGTACAGGAGTATACGAGCAGTTATAGTCATAGCAATCAGCAACTGGAGGAACAACAGTGAAGCAAGGCCAGACAAACCATTACAGCACTATAACAAGTCATTATAAACCACCATCCAGCAGAATTAGCTACCAGGAAGTATCAAGAAACACTGCTGATGAACACAAAATCGTCCATATATGATGCACTTTCTGATGAGTGTGAGAAAGCAAACACACACATACAAAAAAAAAAATTCTACAGTTCTGTTACTATGTTTTTGCTTTTAATTTTTTGTGTATGTGTGTGCGTGCATGTGTGACACACAGGGGAGGAGGCAATGTGCCATGTCATGTTGGTGAGGTGCAAATTTGAGCAAATTTGGGTAGTTCTTCACTCCTGCCATTTTTGTGTTCTCAGGATCAAACGTGATGCACACCTTGCCCTTGCTGATCTATCTTACCACTGATGGTTTTAAACATATAAAATCAATCCAAGGTACAATGATGGTTACTGTAGAGCATAATAGAGAAAACACATTTCTGGAGAGATGTGTAAATTCTGCACTGAGATGGATTTTCAGACCTAATGATTTATCTATTTGCCAAAAATATAAAGATAATATTTGTCACTTGAGTTTTTTGACCTTAGCCATTCTAATGGGTATAAGGTGAAATCTCAGAGTTGTTTGATTTGCATTTCCCTGATGACTAGGGATGTCGAGCATTTCTTTAAGTGTTTCTCTGCCATTGGATGTTCCTCTATTGAGAATTCTCTATATTCTCTGTTTAGCTTTGTACCTCAATTTTTAAATTGAGTTAACTGATTTTTTTTTCTGTTTAACTTCTTGAGTTCTTTATATATTCTGGATATTAGCCATCTTTCAGATATAGAGTTGGTGAAGATCTGTAGGCTGTTGTTTTGTTCTGACGAGTGTCTTATGCTTTACAGAAGCTTTTCAGTTTCATGACGTCCCATTTATTGATTGTTGCTCTTAGAGCCTGTGCTACTGGAGTTCTGTTCAAGAAGTTATCTCCTGTGCCAGTGAGCTCAAGGCTCTTCCCCACCACTTTTTCTTCTAAGAGGTTTAGTGTGTTTGGTTTTATGTTGAGGTCTTTGTTCCACTTGGACTTTTTCTGGCACTTTCTCAGACAATTAGGAATAGTGCTTTCTCAAGATCCAGCAAGAGCTCTCCTAGACACATATCCAAAACATGCTCAAGTACACAACAAGGACATTTGTTCAATCATGTTTGTAGCAGCTTTATTCGTAATAGCCAGAACCTGGAAAAAACCCAGCTGTCCTTCCACTGAGCAATGGATACAGAAATTGTGGTATATTTACACAATGGAATACTACTCAGTAATTAAAAACAAGGAATCATGAAATTTTCAGGCAAATGGTGAAAACTAGAAAAGATCATCCTGAATGAGGTATCCCAGGAGCAGAAAGACACACACAATATATACTTACTTATAAATGGCTATTAGAAATATAATATAGGATAAAAATACTAAAATCTGTACACCTAAAGAAACTAAGTAAGGAAGAGGACCCTAGGTAAGATGATCAATCTTCATGCAGAAAGGCAAAGGGAACGGGCATCAGAAGAGGGAGAAAACAGGCAACAGGACAGGAGCCCACCACAGAGGACAGTTGAAAGACTTTACCCAGAAAGATATCGAAGGAGATGCCGAGACTCATAGCCAAACTATGGGCAGAGTGTAGGGAACCTTATGAAAGAAGGGGGAGAAAGGAAGACCTAAAGGGGACAGCAGCTCCACAAGGAGAGCAACAGATCAAATAATTCTGGGCCCAGGGGTCTTTTCTGAGACTGATACTCCAACCAAGGATCATGCATGGAGATAACCTAGAACCCCTGCACAGATGTAGCCCATGGCAGCTTATTCTCCAAATGGGCTCCCTAGTAAGGGTAACAGGGACTGTCTCTGACATGAGCTCAGTGGCTGGCTCTTTGATCACCTCCCCTTGAAGGCGAGAAGCTGTACCAGGCCACAGAGGAAGGCAATACAGCCAGTCCTGATGAGACTTGATAGGCTAGTGTCAGAGGGAAGGGGAGGAGGTCCTCCCCTATCAGTGGACTTGGAAAGGGGCAGGGAAGAGATGAGGGAGGGAGGGTGGGGTTGGGAGGGAGTGAGGGAGTGGATTACAGAGTTAACAAAATGTAACTAATAAAAAATTTTTTTTAATTTAAAAAAAAGAAAAAAGCTAATATTTGTCAATTTGTCTGTGTAAGTCATTAAAAGAATCACAAATTCATAGGTAATAATAACGTAGCATAGGATAGATTGGGAGACTCAAATGAAATAAGAATGATAAAAGTTACTAACAGTTAAAAATATCTAATAGGTAGGCCCATATGATTCTTTACATTCTACTATTTACCCACTGTTGTGATAAAAATGCAACATACATTCTAAACTATTTTGCATGTATGTGGTGTGCAGATATATGTCTTTGTGTGTGTATACTTGTGTATATGGGTATGTGTATACATGTGTGAATATGTGTGTGTATGAGAGACTGTGTGTGTGTGTACCAGAAATCAAAGCTGGTCGTCCTCCTCAACCACTCTCCATGTTTTTTGAGGCAGGGTGTCTTACTGAACCTGGACCTGCTGATTCATTTTGATTGGCAGACTGGTGAGACCCAGGGTTCCACTGTCTGTTCCCGTAGTGCTGGGACTATAGACACAAGGCTGCTGTAACTGGACTGTTATGAATGCTGGGATTCACATCATGTCATTATGCTTGAGCAGCAAACACTTTACCGAAGATCTAGCCTCCTAATCTCCTAAGGGTAAAATTCACTCTTGTGAATCACTTTGACTGTCATATATGTTACAACTTACCTGCTTAGTAGAATGGAGTGTTTGCTTTCGATGGGATCCCTTCACTTAGTGTACTGTTCTCAATGTTCATTTGCATTGCCATACATTGCAGAATTTGCTTCTTTTGACAAGCTGAGTAGGAAGTTTCGGTGGTGTAATGTTTGCCACTCTAGATTCTGAAAGTTGGAATAGTATTTCATTGTGCAAAACACCATATTAACCAATAATATGTCAATGGGCATTTAGGTTGTTTCAGTTTCTTAGCTCTAATGAATAGTGAAAGCAGGAATGCTAATTTTTCCTTAGGGTATTGATTTAAGTTCTTTCATAGATTACTGTCTCATATGTAGGTGGTTTTGCAGTAATGTTCCGAGGATCTTCTATATTGTTTTCCAGTGTACTACCTTATTTTGTATTCCCACCAACAGTGTACAAGGTTCCAAATCCATATCTTAGCCAATACTTGGTATTTATTTTTTTATAATGGTCATTTACTTGGGCTCACATTTTGAAAGCACAGTCCTAGCCAGGCATGGTGATACACTCCTGTAACTCCAGCACTCAGGGATGCAGAGACAGGCAGATCTCTGTAACTTTGAGGCCAGCCTGGTCTACAAAACAAGGCCAGGACTGCCACGGCTACACAGAGAAATCCTGTCTCAAACAAACAAACAAACAAACAAACAAAAAACCAAACAGATAATAATTCTATGACAGCGTGGACATGAGAGCAAGCTGTCTACATTATCTCTGTAGTAAACAGAGAGAAATGAAAGTGTCACACATTTTCTCCTTTTTTCATTCAGTCCAGGATTCTAATCCATGGGACACTGCTACCCAAACACAGGAAAGAGCTTTTCTCCTCCATTAAACACTTTTGGACGGTAACAGGTTGGGTTGGTACCCCTTGGAGGCCTCTGAATCTCTGAGATGAAAGAGAGGGGAAGATGGGGGAGGTGGGCCTGAGTGTGAGACTGGAAGGAAAGAAAGGAGAGGTCTGGGATCAGGCTATAAAGTGATTAAATAAATAAATAATTTAAAAATGCAAACAGACATATAGAAATACACACGTGTGATTCCATTGTAATTTAAATCTAATAAAGTTGGCAATAAAGAGTAACCACCACAACAGCACCCATTGGTCAGCATAACAGCAGAGCACATCACTTTAAATTGTAACTTTCTATCTTTGGTCCCTAAAGTCTTACTTTCATCACAGAATGCAAATTAATTTGGTACATCTGTAAATGTCCCGACAGTTTATAATGGTCTCGATGATGCTCAAGTGTAAAAACTCCAAATCTTTTCTGAGACTCAAGACAATCATTTAACTGTGAGCACATAGAAAATCAAGTTACAGACATCTACTGTACAACAGCAGACAATAAACATTCCCATTCAAAAAGAGAGTAACAGGAAGATAGGAGTGAGGTAAACGCAACAATGAAGCCAGTATGTAAAACAAAACCCTGCAATTCCATGACTGCCTTCTGAAACTCTCAATGAATTTATCTGGACTCCCATTGTGTCCTGTAGATCTCCAGCACCTACAGCATAGTGACTCTCATTTGGGTCAAGTCTACTCTAAGCTTGAAGCTTTCTTCGGAGGGTACTGAACAGTTCTGTAATCTCCATCATCCTAGCATCCTCACTGCAATATAGGATTCACCTTTCCAGATTCATACAAAGGCCCATCAAAGCTACCTTGCAGGAAATATACCCCTGCCACACATTGCCTGGATTCAGAGATCTTCTGAAACCTTGAAGAAAGCCCCTATGACCACCTTCCTTTTGTGTAGTTTATGCTCAAAAGCCAGCACCATGTAGATGATATGTCTAAGTTCTGATGCAGGTCAAAATGAAGCCGGGATATTTCTTCACAAGCATTTTTTCTTCACAAGTATTATCTTGGAGAAACACTCTTCTTTGGTTGCCATTTTGAAACAAAGAACCTTGTTAGCAGTTCAGAGTCTCTCCTCTCAAACGAATTTGCATTTTCACAAGCTGGAACTACTGCAGATGAAGTCTTGCCTTCAGCGTACCTTTCCTTTTGACCCAGTGCAGAATAGATTTCTTCTTGATAAGGACAACCCCTTAATAATTACAGATGCTGGGATATTCATCAGGGACTGAATACAGCAGAGCAGAAAGGTAAACCTGAATACCGCCCAACAGAAAAGCAAGCACTTACTTAAAATATTGAGATTTTGTGAGAACCAAATTACACAGTTCTCAAGCATGAACTTTCTATGACAAGGTCATGTCATAACATCAAAGTATTGCACAATTCGGCTATTCTGTCTTCAACTTTAAGCTCACACCACTTTCCTCACTAAACTATGTACTGATCTGACTGTTCCTTGTACCATAGTGTGGAATGAGAGCAGTCAGCAGTACCTAACAGAGCCCAAATGCTATACCGTTTTGTGATTTCTTCCCCCAAAACAGTCAGTCCATTAATTTAGAATTCAGTCTCTAAAGATCCTACGATTCAGGCACAACCAGACTCTTTGCTAAACGTAAAATTAATGGACTCTAGCAAGCTCCGGATACTTTCCCTCTAAAACTTCTGTCTAAAACCACTGTCTCTATCTCTTGAAGTGTTCTGGTCTTTCAAGCTCCCAACAGAACTGCTACGTACATTGAAGGAAGCTCTTTTTTGTTCAGTTAAATCTTTCTTGAAACACTCATAGTAACAACAAAAAGGTGTCTTTCATGGCAATCCTAAATCGACTGATGTGGCCAATGAAGACTAACCATAATATTCCTCTTACACTGTGTGCTTTTGTTTTATATGTGTTATATAGGCTGGTTGTGGGCAGACAGGCATCAGAGAAGGACAACAAATGTCGTTTTGTCTCTACACATTAGTCTCATAGGATCTGGTCTGTACTTGTTATGGGAACCCATGGCTAGACCGGCAGTCATGAAGCCTCAGTGAATATCAGTTTATATATATATATGATTACCCACCTTTAAGAAATAGCCTAATCCTAAAAAGGTAAGCATTCAATCAAATTCCATAAAGAGAACCTCATGTTTAACACAAATTTCCATTTGAAAAATATCTTCACATTTAAGTCTTATAAAAAAAAAATCTAAGTTCCAAAATATTACGTTTTGGAACAAACATATAAATGATATTTCTGAAGAACACTTCACAAAACTCCATTCAGCATTTTCTGACACTATGTTAGTAGAAAAGGCTCTAGGGACTAGTTCAACAAAATGTGCTTCATAACCACATCTTGGACTCAAGATTCACTCAGCAAGCACTGGGCATCCTCTGAGGCACAAGAGGCTTTTCTTCAAATTTGCATGAGAAGGAGAGTAAAGCAAGTAAACAGTTTGCTGTTCCACTTGCTAGATTGTAGATGGTACCAAGTCAGAGTCAAGCAATAGCCAGCAACTGTTGAGGGTGAAACTATACTTTGAAAGTTCAGCAAATACAAAGACACATTTCACTTGAGTGATGCCTATTTTAGTTATGGCTTCTTTTAATGTTAAAAGAACAATTTGCATAAGTAAAAGCCTACATAATTTTGATTACAGTTTTTAATATACTATTCAATAAATACCCTGTAACCAACAATGATTACTTAGTATTACTGTAGTTAAACACATTGCCTAAAATGTTTTTTGTCTACTCAAAAGCAAATTAGCAAAATGAAAGCAGTAACTCAAAGGAGATGGGGGCTGAAACTGTTCTAGGCAGCGTCACATTCCCATTGGTCAAACTGTCTATTCAAAGTCATAGCAAGCAGAGATGCAGAGTGCAAAGCCCTTCTGAGCAATGGATCCAAGTGGTTCGGGCAGTGCATTCTTGTGGACGATCACACAAATCTTTGTAACACATAAAATTCTACACAGAAAAGATAAGATGTGCATAACTGGCAGAACACTTCTACAGGTGCATATGACATGGAGAGGGAGCATGAAAACTAATTTACTTAGACTTTTCAAAAGGAAAGGCTATATTAAATATTTCACTCGGCATACAAAGTTATGTTTCTTTAATATGTGTGTGTATATATATTAGAATATATTAAAAATTACATTTCCTCACTGTGGTCACATTACTCTAATTATTGTGTTAATGTGCATAACGGGAAAGATTCCGTAAATATGTTTAATAATAATTGATGAATAAAGCATGAATTTTCTTCTAGAGCTGAAGACTGATTTTTCCACATGACACTGTCTGACAGTAGTACATTCTCCCCACATCAATACATTCACATAGTTCTGTCAGAAATAGGTTGGCTGGTTACCTAAAACTATTCACCAAAAATTATTTTGTTCATTAACATTACAAAGAAAGACAGCCCCTTTCAGGAGTTATTTTTAAGTTTTGTGAATAAAGTCTGTATTAATAAAAATATAAATAAAATAATAAAAGGATATTATTTATTTTGACTAAAAGTAAGTCAGCAAACATGACAGCATCAGCATTAATATTTTATTTAAAATTGTGCATATACACTAGGAAGTCAAAAATTGTTGATAGATGCTTGGCAATGGGTGAAGAGTAAACTATGCATGCTGATACTTTCATTTTTAATAGGCTATCATTCAACATAAACCTTTAAAGTTACAGAAAACTTAATCAGAGGATCCTTAGAAGTCCCATGTGCCTCTCACCCCTCTATGTACACTGGCTTCACCCAATATATATATCTTCACCCAATAAATATCAGTTTATAGATAGTTAATGCACCACACAATGCATCTGTTACTACCCAAAGTGCTTAGCTAACACCATTCCTTGTGAGGGATTTAAAAGTACTGAAATCCTGCTACTAAGAGCACATTAGCTCCTTCCTTCCGTTCTCTCTATTAAGTTCATTATTATTTCTGAAATTAGCTTATCTACATAAGAGAAAATTTCACAAACTACAAAACGTAGTCATACACATCAGAGAATGATTGCTGTGTAACAAATTCACCATCTGGTACACATACCTTGCGGTCCACTCCATCGGTGAGTTGTGCTTGGCAGGAGTGCCAGTTACCTGCTCAATTAACTCACAACCTTACAACTAGGACTTATTATAATTCAGTGATCCAGAAACAAATTTCTCACACAGAACATTACATGTATCATCTTAATCCATCTCTATTTTTTACTCAGCATAAATAAAAGGAAAAACGTAATATTAACATACTCAGCTGCCTGTTTGAAGTGTTTCAAATCTTTCTTCAAGTTTTTGTTCTCAGTCTCTAAAAGCATCACCTGGCTGTAGACATCTGGAACATTCCCAATCTCACTAAACTCAGTTTTTCCTTTCTGTATTAACTCATACCTAGGACAAATCAGACAACAGGGTTTATTTTAATTTCCTACTTTAAAATACTATGTGCAATTCAAAATGTCAGTCTTGGCAAATTTGATAGAAATTAGTTGTTATATCCTATTTGTAAGTTAAACCAATATTAATATATTATTAGGATAAAATTTCAGTGAATCTAGGTTTTAAAATACAATCAGACATTTATATCCCCATGCCTAATTACTAGCAAACATATCAAAATCATCTCAAGTCCTTATAGTCAGAGAATTTTCAGTCCAGCAGAGATTGTAATAAGTTCTGGACAGCAGAGAACGAAGGATTAAGACTGGGAGGTGTTGGTCCTGTTTTATAGAGTAGCCATGACTGACAAGCATGAGTGGCCAAAAGACTCCAGGAGAGACTTGAGAAAAAGGAGTGATGCCATGTGTGTCCATGTGTGTCCATGATGCCATGTGTGTCCATGGAAGAGGAGTACCTAAAGCTGACAGAAAACAAATGCAAAGGCCCAGAGACATAGACATTTTCAGCACTTACAACAAAGATTAAAAAAAAAATCACTATTTGTAGAAAAGCAGGAAATGAAGCCAACAGAGTGAACAAAGAAAATGATGAGAGATGGCAGAACCAAAGAGAGGAACCAGCATAAGGAAATTTATTTTACCCTGGATCAGGAAGAAACCATGTGGGGTTAAAACAAAAACAAAAACAAAACAAAACAACACCAACAAAATAAAAACAGTGATCATATTTATGTTTCAAAAGGGTGCATCTACTTCAAGATACAGAACAGTAGAGGTTATAAGAAGGGAACTTTCTATACTTGCAATAAAAAAATTCAGTAATGAATCATCTGTCAGATATTATCAAAGAGGAAGTTAATGACAGCATCCAGGTCTGGGGCTCAATAACAGGCAGCCATCTACATAGCAGGAACAAAGAGAGTAGGAGCTAGGCAGTTGGGAAAACCAAGGGATTGTTTCCACCCATATCAGCTAGTGTGTCTAGCTGACATCCATGTGAAGATAAATCCTGGATATACACATCAGAAGTGCAGGAGAAAGTCAGAGCAGGCAATTTAAAATTGCACTTCATCATTATATAAATGTTGCTTTACAGTCATGACACCAGAACAGATGAGTTCGGGGAGTGAAAATAAAATGACTGGGACTCATTAATAAAATACTTCATGGTTTCAAGGTTCAGGTGAGGTGGAGAAGGCAAAAAACTACTAAAAGAATCTAAGGCCAGACCACTAAGAGGGATTATGAGACCACTGACCAAGAAGTCAAGGGAAAAAAAGGTCCCAAGAAGGAAGAAATGAATGCTAACAGAAATGAATTCTGACAGAAGCTTGGAACCATCGCTAGACATAGCAATGTGAAAGTCACTGTTAAAAAGCTTCAGTAATGAAATAGATGAAAGCCAATTAGAGTATATGTGAGTAGGAAATAAGTCAGGAAAATGTGCAAAGGAGGCAGAGACTAGGAAATCAAGACAAAACTTCAGTAAGAAGCAGAGTCAGGAAACACTGCCCCAGCACACCTGAGGGAGAAGCCAATGGAGGAGACAACAAATGCAAATACACTGTCCTTGAGTAAGCAGAGGAGGCGGGTTCTAGACGAAAGGGGAAAGACTGAGTTGGCTACCGGTGACAGCAAGCACGCTTCAGTATCAGGGCAGGAGAGGAAGAATGCCTCTTCCTCTCAGGCGGAAAGGAGGGGCATGGGAGTTGTGAAACTTCTATTTTCTCAGTAAAATAAAAATGGCAGTGACTGAGGAAGACACAACTGACTCTGTAATTGCAAAATGGAAATTTTAGAGCTCAAAATCTGAGCTCTAAATCAAGGTACCCAGAAGCTTGCCCAGTCTCCATCCACGAATTTAAGGTAGGAGAGTGGTGGTTAAGATCAGTCTGGCCTGGCTGACTTTGCCACTGACTGGCAGTGACTTGCTAACATTTACTGAGGGAGATTTCCCATCCTCTTTAAGCCCATTTCCTCATCCATGAAATGAAGATATGTTAGTGGCTACCTGCCACATACAACTGTTGGGAGAAGCGAAGACTGCATAAGAGCAGACTGGGCTGATAAAAACCATACAAAGTAAATCCTCAAGTGATTAGTCTAAGACATCACCACTTTCACTATTTTATGCCACTTACATTTAAATAGTGTCTACATTGTCCTTACTACTATTTTTAATCTAAATATCCTCCTAAAAGACTGACTTCTGCATATCTTGGTACATAAACCTGTTCACAGATGTTTAATTGCTGAAATGTGAGAGGACCCATCTTAATTATGGACAAGCCCATTACCTGGGCAGGGGACCCTGGACTGCATAAAGATGGAGGAAGTGAGCCTAGCACCAGCATGCATTCAGTGGTCCCTGCTTCCTCCCTGCAGATGCAGCGAGCGGACAGCTCTCTTGACATTCCCACCCTAGCAGACTGCACATAATGTAACGTAACATGAACTCGCCCCAAAATAAACATTTTCCTTCTTTAGTTGCTTTTGTATTGTATCACAGCAACAGGAAAAGAAACGAAAGCACTCTGTACTATAAAGTCCTTCACGAAAGTTAAATTCACACATGTGAATGCTGTTAGCATTTCTGGAGAACTCCTTAGCTACGTAATAGTTTACCACTCTGCCTGAAAGGAGTCCAGAGTTCTGTTCATTTCCATTTTGATCAAGAAATTGCAGAGAAAGTCTTCTATGGCTTCATGTACTACATGCTTTGAAGGAAGAACTGTTGTCTTCTCCTGAAATTTAAATGCACAATTATTTATTCTACAAACATCGAGATTTTTATTAAGAGAACAGTACACAGTCACTTACTCATTTTTAAACAATGTTTTCTCAAGTATAATAATCCAGGGTTTATTTTAATGCCTAGTAATAAGGCATTGGTGAAACAAAATCTCTTCTTCCCAATATAACAGTTAAGTGGAGAGAGACAAAATACGAATAACTAGTTTATGTGTGTGTGTGTGTGTGTGTGTTCGCATGTATGCGTGTGTGTGCACATGCACATGTTTATCTCACATACTCTGAAAGATATTAGTAGGTATCTAGGAATGTAAAAGCTGTGTCCTGAAGACAGGGCCCTCTCCATCCACGGGAAGTATGTGTGTAGATTACTGTAGCTAGGTAAGAACTGGCATAGAGGAAGGTTTCCCTGAAAAAAGTGGGATTTGGGCCATAATCACAAATTCACAACCCCAAGTATTAAAAATGAGGAAAGATCAAAATCCTTACTCTCAGTTCTCAAAGGATCAAAATCAAAATTGTAAAAACAAACTTTTGTGAAAAATAGATCGGAAGTGTGTTTAAATGGCATTTGACTCACTCTTGTGCACTCTTGTACACTCTTAAAATGAGGCTTATTCATAAAGCATAAAATGACATATAATGTTTCAGAGGCCACTTCATTCAACAAAGGCTGCATAACATATTTTATAATATGAAATTTCACATACACACATGGAAGTTGTGTAGGTATTAGTTATGAGGAGACAAAGCATATTCATTGGGAAATAGGTCAGTACAAAAGGCACAGACGCGCCCCACTAGGAGGAGGCAGATGAGCTGAAGTTTACAAGTGAAGTCATCTGAATTACCAAGCCTAACCCCTAAGGTTTTTGAGGACATCTGTAAAAGCCCAGTTAAGTCACTGCCACATCCTGTGATCAGCTACAGAGCTGAGAGCACAGGAAATGTTACTATCAGTCATGCAGACCTGCATAAGGGCAACCTTTCATTTACCGAGGAGGCTTCAGAGTTCTGGTTCATACACAGCCAGCGTTCACATTCAAAACATCAATGTTATAACACATTCTTGCAGAGTCTGATTTTTTTTAAATGCATAAATTGATTAGCCTTCTAAAAGTCTTTACACAATTTATATAGCCAATATTGGAAATTAGATGAAAATGAGATACTTTGGAGAGTGAATTATAAAATATAATAACAACTAAAAATAGTGAAAATGAGATTAACAACAAACTTCAAGATATAAAAAGGTTTATCAGAAAAGAAGATTGTGGGCGATTACGAATATGGAGTCCTTCAGAGTGGCCATACATCTGCAAACATTAACTGTATTTTCAGATCTTGCAACACTAAAAATATCTCTCTCCTTCTGGATGTGACTCCTCAGAGAATACATTCACATTCTTCTTCTGTATGGCTTTGCTTGAAAAATTCCTATGTTTTACTTGAGAAATTTCTGCAATTCATTGTGTTCTAACATGAGCATCCTTTACTCCATTCCCCTGTCTCTGAAGCAATGCTTCCATGCTGTTGTGGACACCAGAAGCCCACTCAGCATGAGCCTGCATCCAAAGCACAAGCCCAGCAGAAGCACCGGTAGGGAAGGGCAGCAACACCATAGTGTAAGTGTCTTCATGTGGTGCCTTTCACATCATTATCTCCAAACCAAGCCATAACATGGCTGGCTTCTTCAAGCTTGCATGCCTACAATTTCATCATCAGGAAGAAATGTCAATGCAAACAAATGACCCGTTTTTGAATGGAAGATTCCTTGTTACCAGGTCATGGAGCCAATATACCCATCTAACATTTCTGGAAACACGCTGGGCTGGACAGGAAAAAAAAGCAATATGATGACTTTTTAAAGTTTGTTCTTACTGGCCTTGATTGCCTAATTTTATGATTTGGTGATTCAATTTGAATCCATTTTATTCTGCAAAGTCCACAACCTACAAATAATAATTTATAAACTGCTTCATTTTTCTCCTGTTACTAAAACAGAATGTGTTAGACAGAATGTGTTCCATAATTTTAGAATGCAGCAAGAAGGAGCATGGGTTGTATATATTCGACTTAAAAGTAAAAATAAATAAAAACTTTAAAAGTAGTGACAGTTCTTAAAGGACCATCTACTTAGCAAGGTGAAGCACGCACTGGTTCTGTCTCGGCAGCAAACTAACATCCATCGTCCTCAGCAGTCAAATCCTGTACAGGAATACTTCCCCATTTGGTGTGCTTCATAATGCTGAACCAACTGCCATTACCACAAGCCCTTTATGTTCAGAAAGCTGCTAAGCCTACCAGCTTCTTGCCTTTTCTAAAGAATTGAGCGTTCTGAAGGAAGCATGGAGTGATGTATGCAGGGACAGCATTAGTACATGATTAACTAACTGGGCAACTGTGCTGGCTGGTTTTTATGTCAACCTGACACAGGCTAGAGTGACACAGGCTAGAGAAGAGAGAATGTCAATCAAGGAAAATGAGCCTACCAGAATGGTCAGTGGACAAGCCTGTGCGGCATTTTCTCAATTAATGATTGATGTAAGTGTGCCTGACCCACAGGGGGTGGTAGGAGATGGCATAAGGAAGTATGGTGAGCAAGCCCTGAGAGCAGGCCAGTAAGCAGCACTTTTCCATGGCTTCTGCATCAGCTCCTGCCTCCAGGTTTCTCTCTCACTATCTTAACTTTCCTGGATGATGGAATACAAGCTGTTAGATAAAATAAACCCTTTCCTCTTCGAGTTTCATTTTGTCATCATGTTTTATCACAGCAATAGAAACCCTAACTGAAATAGAAATTAGACTGGGAGCAGGAAATTGCTGTGATGAAACAGACTATTTCGGGGGCAAGGGCTGTGATGGCATTTAAACTTTGGGCTAGAAAAGCCATTGAGTTCTCAGAGCTCAGTGTAGGTAGTGCCCCTCCTGGGCTGGTGGTCCTGGATACTCTAAGAAAGCGGGCTGAGCAAGCCACGAGGAGCAAGACAGTGGGCAGCACTCTTCCATGTCCTCTTCGTCAGCTCCTGCTCTAGGTTCCTGTCCTGTTTGAGCTCTTGCCGTGATTTCCCTGACTGTGAATTGGAACTGTAAGCTAAAATAAAGTTTCTCCCCAATTTGCTTTTCATCAGTGGTTTATCACAACAATAGAAACACCAAGACAGCAAATATCCTTTCAATAACCAATAATTCACTAATTCCATCCTCAGACTTTAGCTTTCCATCCATCGTATCCATCCTTCTTCCAACAGAAACTGTGGTCTTGGGGATATGAGCTTCCAGATTTCACCAGTTAGGACTTTGTCTTTCCAAACTACAATTAGCACTGAATGAAGGAGTATCTGAACACAATTCTAGATGAAAGCCAGAAACAGCATCAACAAAGATGCTGAATCAAGAGGAATATTAGGCCCTGAAGGACTATAAAGAGGTAAGCTCTACCTTTCAGCACAATATAGCAAACTGAAAAACAAAGGAAAGAGAAATGAAAAGATATGTTGATAGCTTTCATTTATTAAATACTACACCCATTTTGGCACCTCGTGTTTTAGAAATACTACAGCATAAATAACTGCTGGAGCAGTTTAATGGAAGGAATATATACCATGGATTCCATCCTAATGGGAGTAAATGAATTCATCAACTCCATAGGGGCTGTGGACAGTATTTTTATATGAGATGAATTAGAAAAGGAATTGGGAAAACTGGAAGAAGAGAAGTAGGAAAAAAAAACAGACTAAAAGAGAATGCATTCTCTGTAGTTTCTAAAAACACCTACGGGCTTCTCATACTTTTCATGCTTTTGTATTTAGAATTCAATTATACTCTTAATTGAAGACTCCAGAGAGATCGTCTATATGAGCTATAACAATCAAGAGTTTTCATATGAAATATTAAATTCTATAATATGTACTTATTTGTCTTAAAGTAATCACAATAAAACTTCTTTCACAGTTTAACCTAGACTGGCCTCTACCTCATGATCCTCTGCTCTATACTACTATAGTTTGTCACCAAAACTGGCTACCATAAAGCTTTAGGGAGGTGGGGTTCAACCAGGGTTTACCCTGTGGCTTTGGCTGTCCTGGAACTCACTGTGTAGACCAGGCTGGCCTCAAATTCACAGAGATCCACCTGCCTCTGCCTCCCAAGTGTTAAGATTAAAGGTGTGCACCACCATGCCCAGCAAACAAAAATCTTCATATGCTAACATGCCAATCTTGTAAAAAATAACACACTTTCTGAAACAGAATAAAAAACTGAGTGAGAAGAGTAGCACTGTCAGACCTCCATTATACTCTGGGAATTGTTAAGCATACAACACTGTAGCTTGGCCTAGACCTCATTTTGACTTCATAAAAAAATAACACATAAACATTCTCAAGAAATCACTTTATTTTTCTGAAAGTCTTAGAGAAGGAGGAAAAGAAAGAAAGGTATAGAGAAAATGAAGGCCAAAATATCAGAAACTTCATCATAATTTTATACCAATCTTTAAAAATCAAAATTCAAATTTTTATAAAAATGAAAATAAAAAAATGAAAATCATCAGAAACGTTAGCACTACAAAAGATGGCAAAGTAAACAAGAATCGAAGTCTGTAAGGAAAAAATAACCATAACATACTTACAAGAAAACTTTATATAAAGAAACCCAACTGAATGTAAATAAACCTTTCATTTTTTAAATTATATAATTATCATCTCTAAGGAATACACACAGAGAAATACATACATTCATGCACATATATATATACATATATGCATATATGTATAACACAAATATACATATGCATGCACATACATATACACACACATACAGGCATTGGCACATAGATCCATAGTTACTTATGTTAACACTTGTGAAAAACTATATAAAGTACAACTGAATTAGATCATACCTATTTTTCCATGCTTTCAACAATTACCCTAAATATAATACATGCACATTTTATTCAGAGTTCAAACTATGGTATTTACTAACAAAATGACAAATTAAGAGGTAAGATAACCAGTGAAAAAACATGCCTTTTAACTTCATCCAAAAGGCTGTTTTAAATATTTTCCTGTAAGTCACAGCATTGAGATATCAACAGACTAGTAGATCTATGTCAGAAACCCCACTTTGTGTCTTCCTAGAAGGAATTTATTCACTGACTTTATCACAAAATACATTTCACTATGAGCTGGATCACTGCACTCATAACAGAGTGTACCCAACTATGGACTCATGAAATCTTCCTTTTCAGGTTTATTCAATTGTTAAATATATAGGGAATTGGAAGATTCAACAGATTCCTAGAGGAAAGAAGTCTACTAAATATAAAGGGGCTGAAATGAGTATAAGAGACCTCCCTTATCAGTGGACTGGGAGAGGGGTATGGGAGGAGGGCGGGAGAGAGTAGGAGGGGACGATGTAGGGGCTACAGCTGGGACACATTACCCTCTATTCACTTTGCATCCCAGCTGTAGCCCCTACATCATCCGTCCCCTCCCACTCTCTCCCGCCCTCCTCCCATACCCCTCTCCCAATATTCTGATATAATTTTGAATTTTACTGTTATTAAGCTTTAGACTATTTCAAGAGCTTAAGTTTTTTTTTGTTTTTTGTTTTTTTGTTTTGTTTTGTTTTTTGCTTTTGTGACTTGGATTGTTTCCCCTCTAGTCAAACAAAGTATTTGACCAGATACACTGTTAAGTACCAGAGTGACTGATGGAGGCTAGAAAAGGAGTCCAGCCTAGTGATTCCCAGTGAATCCCAGACTGCCTGCATCACAGTCACCCTCTACACTAATAAATACTGAGGATTTCTGAGACACATCTAACTCTACCTGTCCAGTTTTGTATTTCACCAAAAATAACGGGAATTGGTAGGACCATTGTATACAGATGAACACTTAAGCACTTTGAATCATGGCCCTTTAAACAAAACACTTTGAATTGTAGCATTAAAATAGGGAGTAATAAAAAAAACATTAAACTGTATTATGCTCCAATGAATGGTTTGACTCAGTCTGACTACTTTCTTTTTCTGGGCCTGAGTTGTCTCATCTGTCATATGAGAAGGATAGATGTGACAATCTCCAGAAAGCCTTACTACTCAGTTCTTCTGTTTAACATTAAAATTATCTTTTTGTAAAAATAATAATAATAATAATAATAAATTAAAAATAAAACAATAAATAATTTCTTTTAAAAAGAAGGGCAAGGTCTAATAGACCATTTTTCACTGAAGAAGCCATGCTTGCAACTAAATAAAAGCATCCTTTTAAATTAATGTTTGTGTGAAATTATAAAGTGTCTTTTAGTCTCATTAAATTATGGTCAATTTTTGAATATTCTTTTCAGTGTTAGAAAGATGTCAAGAGTCTTGTTTAGTTTAATATTATTACACATAATTTCTTATTTTTTTAAAGACTGTAAATGTTTTTATTTCCTCACATGAGGGGATGAGATGAGAGCCATTCCCAAGCTTTTCTAGCCCTTTCTGAACTCTCACTGTCTGGTTCAACTCAGCGTTTCTGGTCTAAACTTCTCTCCAAGCTGACTGATTTAAACGAGCTTCCCTT
>REGO01000155.1:3699196-3709570 GCA_010120015.1 Rhombomys opimus | reverse complement strand
AGGAAGGAAGGAAGGAAGGAAGGAAGGAAGGAAGGAAAGAAAGAAAGAAAGAAAGAAAGAAAGAAAGAAAGAAAGAAAGAAAGAAAGAAAGAAAGAAAGAAAGAAAGAAAGGGAAATATAACCCCCGTAGGACACTGTATGATTTTAGAGATCTACTAAGTATGCATTAAATAACTAACGACTCTTGCCTGTCCAGGCCGTAGGCAACCAGGCTTGCTTCCACACATTCAGTTTCTGACGTCTAAAAGTGACTTTATATCCAAGTCTCAGAAGTAATGGCAGATTGCGGTGAGAACAATGAATTAAAGAAAAATGCTGAGACAGGAGCATGCTTTGCAGAGCTAAAGTTAGGGTAGAAGAAACAGAGGCCTGAGCTCCAACTGGTGCTAGCAATCTGGCAATTCCTGTCAAGAACAAACCGCATGATGGAAAAAGTTCCAGTATGGAATGACCATCTATGGAGCCATAGACAAAGGAGTGACAGGAGCTGAATCTAAAGAATGATGATGGTTACTGAAACAGGCAGATGTCCCGTGCCCCCCCCCAGTGTAGACGGCACTCATAAGAAGCCAATAGCTAACTTCTACTCAAAAATTAATTTATCTTAAATAAATTTCTTATATGTTCCAAAAAACAACACAAACCATTCACAGGAATGGCTACAGTGAATTCCCTAAAGTGTAAAATTATCAAGTTACCTCTTCATATTCACAGTCATCTTCCGATACTTCAGTTATGGAGACATCTGAGTAGTTTGTCAAGTTTAAATGCAAAATAGTGGAATAATGTTATTATATTAACATTACTTGACCCCAAATACAGTAATAAATCTAATTACCTAAATATGAAATTTTTAAGTACATATAATTCTATTTCAACTTTTTCTCCACGAGGCCTATACATTTAGATATAAATTATTTCAATTAGTATTTTTATACCATTAAGTTTATGAAAAACTACATTTACATCTGTTCATATGAGTATTATTTTGTAATTTCCAGTTTGATTCTAAGAATATTTACAAAATGCAAAGTATCACTAAGACAACCTGAATCAGAAAGAAGGCTGGGTGGGTCCTCGTTGGGCAGAGTGATGGCCATACAAGCATGAGGACCCAAGTGCAGAGACCCACAAGCCACATGAAAGCCGTCAGGATGGGAGACCCAAAGACAAGCTAGCTAGCAGAGCAGCAGTGAACAACAGTCACCCTCTCCTGGAAGGTGGAAAGTGGGGACAAATGCCTAAGGTTGTTCTTGATCTCCATCCATAGCATGAATTATGCCTGAACGTACACACAGGAACACACATACAAACACATTTGCTCACATTCATTCACATAAAGATAAATAAGAAAATAGTTCAATGTTCTAATTATCTGAAGAAAAACTGAATTTTCAAAAGCTTCTAAGTAATCATAATGTAATATGACTTTATTTGGTTAAAAGTATTGTTAGTGAATAACACAATAGGCACACCAACATTTAAAAATAGGTGGAAAATATTGATGCTTACGTGAATAAAACTTAAATCCCTACTTTTGAAATACCTAGGATTCTAATTAAGCCGCTTATAGTAAAGTTTCCCTAACTTATAGCATATATAAACTAACATAGCACTCAATTAAGTATTGCATGAATGCCTGAAGTATTAAGGTACACAAAATTATTCCAACGACAAGTTCTAGCAGTGCTGCTGTGAGAAATTTAAAAGCTGTATTGCTCTACTAACAAATGAAAACTTTAACATAACATTCCATTAAAGGAAATAATAATAAATGCCCACAACAGCCTCAGGAGCATGATTTTTTTTTCCATTTGGCTGGTTGCCTACATTTTAGCATTATTACTCTGAATTGACTTTCTAAGCTTAAATACTGTAAATTAGACACTTGACTATACAGTAATAGTTACTAAAGTCAAAGATGAGATTAGTACATTTTGTTTCTTTTTGTATTAACATTTTATGTCTGAAATATATATACGACAAGTTCTGTTATTTGTAACAAAAATAGATAATACACAACATTTAATAAGAAGTAGGCATAGATATACCTATATCCCATTTACTAAAACATTTACTCCCCATCGTGTTTCAGTCTGGAACTATTATCTCCATTTTACAAGTCAAAATTAAAAAATACACTTGGACTTTAGTTTTGTGAAGGGTGATAAATACAGATCTATTTGCATTTTTCTACATGTAGACATCCAGTTAGACCAGCACCATTGTTGAAGATGCTATCTTTTTCCACTGTATGGTTTGGCTTCTTTGTCAAAAATCAAGTATCTGTAGATGTGTGGGTTTATTTCTGTGTCTTCTATTTGATTCCATTTATCTTTTAGTCTGTTTCTGTGCCAGTACCTTGCAGTTTTTAATTACTGTTGCTCTATAGTACAGCTTGAGATCAGGGATGGCGATACCTCCAGGAGATTTATTGTTTTAACAATTCTGGGTTTTTTTGTTTTTGTTTTATGAAATTGAGAATTGTTCTTTCAAGTTCTGTAAAGAATTGTGTTGACATTTTGATGGGAATTGCATTGAATCTGCAGATTGCTTTTGGTAGGATGGCCATTTTGGATACAGCCTTGCCAGGCCACAGAGAAAGACAATGCAGCCAGTCCTAATGAGACCTGATAGGTTAGGGTCAGACAGAAGGGGAGGAAGACTTCCCCTATCAGTAGACTAGGGGAGGGGCTTACGGGGAGAAGAGGGAGGGAGAGTGGGATTGGGAGTAGATGAGGGAGGGGGCTACAGCCAGTATACAAAGTGAATAAATTGTAATAAATAATAAATATAGAAGAATTTTAAAAAAACTATAAGATACAACTTTCAAGACCTTGGACCAAAGTTGGGAATCAGCCCCAGATTTCAGCTTTGCGATATTGCAGCCTCTCCATGGTCTGCAGGGATTCTTGTTCTAAGTAAATACTAGATGTGTTTGCCACTTGTCTCTCATGGGATTCTAAGCCTCTAAATAATAACATTCACTGTCTGCCTATTCATTTCACTCACATGAGAGCCTCAACCCGAATTCACCTATGACCAATTCCCAGGTACCAGACTCTTGCCAAACAGTCAATATTCTATGATCAGGCATGAGTTTCTCTCTCAATAATATGGTGAAAAGTAATTAGGCTTAAAAATAATCAAAGATTAAGCAATAACTATACACAGATTGTGTATGCATAAAATCTGTTTCATAACTTCAGTGTATGCACATTAAATACTCTAAGGAGAGTCATGACTGATTGTGCTGGTATCTATTGCTGCAAAACTATTCCCAACAGCATTTTCTTCCTCCTCCTGTAATACCTTGCTAGCTATGCCTTAGGGAGCACCAAGCTACTGGCTTTATACCTTTAAGTTACTTTTTCCTTTACCAATTTTAAGTCCTCTGAATAAATGTGTAATCCAAGTTCCACAGCCGCTTTGATGTTTAGCACCTCAGTTACCACACTCAGTGTTTACTATATATTGGTACATAACAAATTTCCAACAGCATATGGCTTAAAAGAACAATAAGCCAACACTGCTTAATGCAGTATAGACCAACCTGGAAGACAGTAAGCCAAGCAAAAATGAATCAAAGACACAAAGAAACACATAGGATCTCACTTATATCTGGAAACCACAAATTGTTCAACTTAAAGAAACATAAAGTCCCCTTCCCCTAGAGGCATTGCAGGTGTGGAGGCTGTGTCATGAGAGCAGAAGAGCTGGCCCTGTCCCTCACCTGAGCAGCATAGTAGAGCTGTGAGCCAGCCCCAAGGGAATGAGAATGGAAGAGCTTGGGGCAGTGTGGGAGGAGATGCCCTCCTCCCCTCCTTCATCCCTTGCCAACAATGGAGGTGAGAGAGCAGGGTCATGAGGGTGGAAGAACTGGCAATATCCATGTCCCTCACTGGCTGCAACACTTGGAAGAGCAGGCCCTGCATCTCTTGGGCATCAGATTAGAGCTGGCCCTAGTTGTGGGGATGAGGGGAGGATGTTTCAGGTTGAGCTAGAAGAGCAGAGGTTTGGCCAGCTCAAATACCCCTCAGGCCCATATCCAGTGTTTTAAATCGGCCCACCCCAACATCTACCCCATTGATGAACTGCTGGAGTGCATGAAGGGGACAGTCCTATAGAATCAAAGTTACAGGCTCTCCATGACACAGGGCAACAGGTATCCCACTGAAGTTCCAATATTGATAAAGTAACAGAAGCCAGAGGTCTCTACCAGACCAACAAGCCATTACAATGAACATTTGCAAGCAAAAAATGTGTAGACAAATGGGTATACTGTGAAACACAATGTGACACACTACAGCTTCCGCAGTAAGATTTTTTTTCTCTTTTGGGATCGGGGAGGCTGCAAGGGTAGAAGGCAGGTAAGAAGGGAGAGATGATTGGGACTGGGGTGCATGATGTGAAACTCACAAAGAACCGATAAAAAGTTTAAAGAAACAAACAAACACAAAGTAGAAGATAGTTACGCCAGGTTAAGGGTGGAGAAAATGCAGAGATATTGATCAAAGAGAACACATTTCCAATTAGAAAGTAAGTCTGGAAGCACAGCATGATGGCTGTGTGGCAATAATGAGTCATATACTTGACATTTTTCAAAGATCATAGACTTTCAGTAGTTTCACTGCACCAAGTGAAGAGCCCCTCAAAAAAGGAAAATCTGAGCTAACATATGATCCAGCTTAACATTCTTGAATATAAATCCAAAGGGACTGAAGTCAACATACATGGAAATCCCTATACAGCTGGGTTCCCTGTATATCTGTTCACAAGAGCCAAAACACAGACACAGTTTAGATGTCTGTTAACATGAACTGATAAAGAAAATGTGGCAAGCATATGTACACAACAGAATTCTGTCTAGTTATAAAGAAGAGAAAATATGTCACATGCAGGAAAACAGAAACGAAAATCATCATATTAAGAGTCAGAAGGACAAATGCTGCATGTTTTCTTTCATATGAGAAATCCCCATATATTATATTAATATATTCATATCATATACATGATAACAAAATAGATAGTATCAGAGTGAGATCAGTGAAATATGGAAGGATGGACCTAGAGAGGGTGATACAATAAGGACTATAAAACAAGGTGCATGATATAAATGTATAAAATGTCAACTTATTTGTTTGCTAACTAAAGCAACCATTTTTAAAACATAACTATATAAGGCAAATACATTGTGTTAGTTATTTTTCTGTTGCTGTGATAAAACACCATGACAAAGGCAACTAACAGAAGAAAGTACTTTGTAGACATAAGTTTATTATGTAATTCAAATGTTGATTTCTGTGCCCCCCCAAACCTGGTTGCAATACTTGTTCTAAAAAATTCTGTCTCACTGTTGTGTAAACACTGCTCCCCTGATATGCCAATGAAGCAGATCACAGCTCATTGTTTAAGAGGAGAGGACAAATGTAAGCTATTCTAAATCTCCCTCCAGTTCTAGATTTGCATTTTCTGAGGCTGAGCTGGGGGGCAATAGCCCCTTCTGAGAAGTGGCTATTCCAAGGTGATTTCAATAGCACCTCTTGTCAGTCTCCGGAAAATAAAGACGTTCTTCCCATTTGTACAGAATAAATTAAAAAACAAAGCAAATATTCCAAAATCCTCTGCAGAGACTTTAACATTACAAATAAGCACACTCTGCCTCTATGAGGGCTTGATTCCACAGGTGGGTTGTTATCAAGGTGATATAAAGATGAAAGTGTGACTTGTCCTCAGAAAATTGGCTATGTCCGATAACTCTTGGAACTCCTTTCCAGCAAATATTCTAGGCAATAACTTTTAATTATGAAGAACATATTGCTTCCTCACAATAAAAAGCATATTATAACAAAAATATCATTTTATAAAGCATGGCACTGTTTCCCATGGACTGTAATAATGCTTATTTTCAAAATGACACTTTGAGACTAAATGTCTCAATCATCTCTAAGATTAAAATTAAAAAATTGAAATTAAGAGACTCCTAGGGAATCACATGACTATAAATGACAAGTTTCTTGAGCATAATGCTAATAATTTTCTGTGATATCATACTGTTTCTATACTGGCACAATAAGAATATGGGGCTTATTAATATCTTAGATATATAAATATGAAATTTGTTTTCAATGTCCTGGGTAATGAACTCACATATTTGTTTTCCAACTCACAGTGGCTCCTTACTAGCATCTAGATTAAATCATTTAAATAGCTCAATGTGAGGACCACAGAGGAAAGAGAAGTATAAAACAGCTAGAGGCTACACAGCTGATCATTAATCTAACTGAGGCCAAAGGATTAAGAAGAAATATCAGATACAGAACAAAGCACCCAACAGAGGAGCTGATACACTCTGTGACTGATATCTTTAAGTATCCACAACATGATGTGTACAAAAAAGCTTTCCAGAACAATTCATCTCACATGCAGTGTTACAGTGTTCTTGAAAAGCTTTGGCATGGGTATTTGTATGCATCTGTTGTCTGGATAGCTAGCAACACATGGCCAAATGCAAAGCTAATCCTAAATGATTCTGTGGCAACTTACAAACATGCACGCAGAACTCAGTGAATGTGGAAAGTGGAGGAGAAAGGAAAAAAGAAGTAAGAATAGACACAGCAGTACAATACATGCTGAGGGTTTCAACCACAGACCTCTCCATTGCTGGGCTAAAGATGGGCTTGAGGCCAGGTGCCAACTCATGATCCACCCAGTGAAAACAGACAACCTGCCCAGCACACGAACGTGTTCCATTCCAAAGCCCTGAAGGACCTCATAGAGAGAATGCACTGTGTTCAGACACTGATCCTGCTGACCCTTGGGACAGCCTGAGAGCAGAAATGAAGAAGAATCTCGTGGAGCATCACATGTGAAAAGGTTTTGCAAAGCGTTTCTCTAACAGGCAGTCTTGCAAGGGTGCAAAGGGGCAAGTCATGGACCATCGTACGAAAGAAAGAAATTAACTCTTCACTGTTTCCACTTCACTGAACAACTTTCTTTCTTGTTCCCTGATCTCTCAGGAGATCCTGTGTTCTAGGAAACATCCCAACAGTTAAACTCTCCATGGTTTGCAGGCAGGGTTGCTTTCCACTGGGGAAAATAAGTGAGCATATGGTCTCTGAGCTGTTCAAAAGTCTCTACCCACTGTCTGCCTACTACTGCTTCAAAGAATAGAATAACGGTAATGTTGAACTCCAGCTCCAAGTCTTGTCTTCCACCTCTTCTGGTTGGTGCCCTCAGTTCTGGCTCCTGCCTCTGTGTGCACACACCTCTGCCAAGCCTCATTCTACAGCCACCCTTGTCCTTGTCTCTTGTCCTGCCTACATCCACAGCACCTCCCACTTACAGGCCAGATTCTGTCTCCTAGAGTGAGTGTCTAGTCAAAGGCTGCAGCTCCCACTCTGTCACATATTAACACGTGAAAGAATTTAGGGACTTGAGAGTTTTTACAGTATGCGACACTCCCTGACACTTAGTCACAGAGGAGTAAATTCTAATCTCTAAAGTAGAATCTGCCCTAGACCCTGATATGATGGAGTCCAGTAGAAGAAATGACACTGTTTATACTGCATACACTCAAAGTGTTATAGAGCACTGACACTATCACAGAAGATACACATCAAGACCAGATGTGTCAGAGGGACATTTAGCTGGAAAGGGATAAGAGCCTGAGTGGGTCACAAGTGTGTTCTTCTGCAAATCAGCCACAGGCACAAATCAGTGAACAATTTGCGACTTTAAGCAATAAACAAACTTCTTCACATGCGAGATTCTTCCACTGATACTCATAGGTAGCGACTGCCACCAGCAGCTTCTTTAGAAAGAACCAGAACAAAACAGCACTAATTATGTTTTCCAGTGCTACTTCAGACAGAAATCACTTTGTATTCTTTGCCATCTTCACAGATCCAATGCTCATAGAAGCAATAAAAAAAAAATTCTAGCCTGGATACTCCCTCATTAACATTTATTTACCAAAGTGAAAAGGTACTATAAATAGCAAGTATTGATGTCATCTTCCCTCTCTTAGGAATACCAGATTAAACAAAGTTAACTGAGAAATACACCTAAGAGATGGCAAATAATTGGCATGCCTGTTATCACATTCTCACTGCTGTTTACTTCTGGCAGTCTTTACCAACAAGTATTCATGAGTCCTCTGAATTATTAGCACCATACTCACGAAGCTACCAGTAACTCAACAGACTTGGCAAGAATGGAAAACTACTGGCTACTCTAATATTAGGCAGCTATAAGACATCTTCTGCTCAGAGCTGAAATAACTGTCAGTCAGCATGTAAACTGCAGAGTTCTCATGGTGCATGGCAGCACATGGGTCTTTCCAATTTGTAAGCTAGGAGACACAAAGACAGGAGATCTATACACAATTCTTCTATGTGAACATTTTTGCTGAAACAAAGCCTTGCTATAGAGTTTCTCCTAGCCTAGAACTAGCACTCCTCCTCCTTTATTCAGCACTCTGAGGGCTGGACTGTGGGCATGTGCCAGCATGCCCTACGGTATCAGAAAATGTAATGGCTAGAAGTCAAGATATTTGTCCCTAAGTTTACTACTCCAGTTATAGTCTTCAGACGTGTAGCGACTTGGGAGCTTATTAGCCACAAAGCAGCTCAGTATTCACCTGGATTTACTGCATTCAACTAGTCATTTACCCATACAGGTGTGAATCACTAAAGTTAACACAGACCACAGGACACAGTCCAAAACAGCAGTTCTTTCTGAACAGCCCATGACATTAATACAAGTAATACTGAGCATTCTGGATTTCGTAACATGGCTGTTGGTCTAAAATCTACATTCAAGTTGTCAACTCTACTTATGTGAATAAATGTAGGATAACTTCTAGTATCTAAACACACATTTTCTGATGACAATTGGACATATATCGGTTGAGGAATTAGTAATTAAATATTTTACAAATATATTTCATAGTTATATAAAATTTCAGAATACATCATTTTATGGACTCAGAAATCTATTATCTAGAGAAACTTTTAAAGAAAAGAAGAAATAAAGGAAGGGAAGGACAGATGCCTACAAATCCATTATCTTAGCTACCTCTATTCAGTTACTCAATTAACATTTATTTTTTGGTTTTGATTTTACAAAATAACAAAATGTTAAAAATAAACAGTAATATAAAGCAATAAAGATAGTATTTGTATTTAAGTTAAAGGTAACAGTGGAGCTTTTTTTCCTAACATCTTATTGAGGCTGCTAAGCCACTCTGTGAGTTTTGCCATGCCCCCCAAGGATGACAAGAAGAAGGATATCAGAAGTCAGCCAAAAAAGACAAAGACCCAGTAAATAAGTCTGGTGGCGAGGCCAAAAAGAAGTGGTCCAAAGGTCAAGTTCAGGACAAGCTCAACAATCTAGTTCTGTTTGACAGAGCCGCATACAACAAATTATGTAAAGACGTTCCCAACTCTAAGTTTATTGCTCCAGCTGTGGTCTCTGAGAGACTGAAGAGTCGGGGCTCCTTGGCCAGGGCAGCCCTTCCGGAGCTACTTAGTAAAGGACTTCTCAAGCTGGTTTCAGAGCACAGCGCCCAAGTGATTTACACCAGAAACACAAAGGGTGGCGATGCTCCAGCTGCTGAAGATGCATGAACAGGTTCAATCAGCTGTGCTCTTAGAAAAAGAAAACTTTTATTAAATAATAATAAAAAAAAGTTAATAGTGAAAATTTCTCCTGCAGTGAGGCGCTTCCTAGACAACAGGCATGTCAGATGGGACACCAGTCTAATGTAACAGCCTTGGTGCAGGGTGACTCCGGGACCCTTGATTTTGCAGCTGTGGATACTGGGTCTGGATCCAGGGCTGAAGATGCTGCATAGCCTACCTTACCTGCACTCAGCCATGAGAAACTGCTTTTGGCACAGTGGGCACCTTAAAGGAGGCACAGCCTACAATGCTAAATTCTCACTGTTGTAATACCCAGAAATACAGAAGAATTAAACAGCAGCCAGGAAGTGAAGAGAGGACTATAAACCCTCGATGCTCCCCTTCCCTAAAGGATGCATTCCATTTTCCTCTTTTGGAAAAGGCTTCAGTTTTGACAAGTATCACAAAAATCAATTAACCTTCAGCTCCTTTAACACAAGCACATCTCAGCCTACATCTAACAACTGAAATTGGGAACCAACTTCACCAGCAAGCCCCAGTCACTACTGCAACTAAAACTTCTCCAAACTATGACTTTAAAAGTATCACTGGCAACCACCACCAGACTTTCTCTCTGGGTCTGGTAGACAACTACTTGCCCCAGGATATTTTATAAAATTATAAGTATTTCCCTAACAAGGGGTTTCATAAGGAATTCATTTAGACTTTTAAATGCTGTGGTGATGGCAAA